>PVJH01016389.1:0-50591 GCA_004026705.1 Nesogale talazaci
GGGCAGGGGGGGGGCAGGGTTGTAATGGGGGAGTGTTCATGGCTCAAGATGATTTGGGTAAAGTGAAGGGAAAGTTCTGTAGACATTTTTTTCTTAAGGAAAGTAATTCAAATGTTGTTTCCATTTTCAATACAAATTGCATTTCTTTTTCATTGAGATTACTATGCAAAGTCATCATGCCCTAGAACATCTAACTTATTCTATTTGAGCACCTCCCTGGTCAGGCACTGTGGCAGACAGTGGGAATTCAAACAATGATCATGGTGCCAGGCGCTCACATGCGAGCCAAGGCAGACTAGCAAATGCCTACATCATTGCTGAGTGGCTGAGGGAAAGACAGCACAGGAGCAGAGGTGCTTTGAAAGAGTGCTTTCAGACTGCATGCATGGGACAGGGTGGTGGGGGGTGTCTCTCCGGAAGTGCTTGGAAAGTGAGGATGGAAGGATGAAGAGTTATATATCCAAAGAACAAAGAGGCAGAAAAGGGGCCCAGGTGCTGTAGTGGGGGATATGCTGGGCGTCTAATCACCAGCGCCCCAGTTCAGATCTACCAGTCCTTCTCAGGGAGAAACACAGACTTTTTACATCTGAAAAGAAACCCCAGGGAGCAATCCTACCCGGCTCAGTGGGGTCTTCTGTGAATCAGAATGGACTCTCGCATTTGGCTTCTGGTAAAGAGTTCAGAAGAGAACATTCCAGGTAAAGGGAATAGCAAACTTAAAGACCCAAGTTATAAAAGAACTTGCTATGGTTTATGGTTGAAAGCAGAAGAACAATAAAGAAAGCTCTAAGGGCAGACAGAAACTTGATCATGTGAGACAGCGTGGGCTATAGCAAGCATTTAATTCTAGGAAAAGTAAATCATTGAAAGCTGTTATGCAGAAGAATAACAACAGGATCTGACTCTTCAAGATTACCTTGGCAGCTTTTTAATTGTTAAAAAAAAAATAGGTTGAAAAGGAAAAAGAGGGGACTCAAAGAGCCCCTTTTGGAGCCCAAGGCAGCCATCTAAGCAGAGATAAAAGAGCTTTGGACCAAACTAATGGCAGTGAGAATAGTGAGCCTTGTACCATAGACATTTATCTTGGAGGTCAAACTGACTTCTTGTTGAGAGAAGGAGATGTGTGAAAAAAAAAGGGGGGAAATGAGGGTTTCTGGCTTGAAGGAAAGCAGGGAAGAAGACAAAACACATTTGGAAGGGAAAGTCAAGTGTTTTGGTTGGGGACAGATTACATTCATGTCAGTGCTGTTGGCAACGAAATGAGTTTTCAGGTTGGAAAAGAGAGAGCATCACTTGACAACACATAGAGATGGTCAGTGGAACAGGAGAGAAATGGGAGCCCTAAAGAGAGGACTGCATACCATAGGGAAATGTGGATATGTTTTGGGATGGGAAGTCAGATCCAGAGAAGGAGGAGAGAGAAAGGAATGAGAGCGCAGGAAGGAGGGGAGAAAGAGAGAGAAGTAACTAAGGGAGTGGGGTAAAGAGGGAGAAAAGTTCAAGAGAGATGAAGTCTGCTGCTGGATTGGAACCGTCAACCTTGGGGGTCGCAACCCCATATACAACCACTTCACCACTTGGGCTCAGCTAGCCTGCTTGCTTGTTTTAACCTCTTTAATAGATGACATGCAATTCTAAAGAATGGAACCCTGGGTTACGAGTTGGATTGCTAATTGCAAGGCCAGGAGTTTGAAACCACCCACCGAGCTGAGCGAGAAAAAGGAGGCTCTGTACGCTACATATGGATTTACAGGGCTCCATGCTGTCCTGTAGGTTCATAGGAGCCGGGCGACAGTGAGTTTGAGATTTTATCTCCAAAGAGATGACTTCAGTACGCACACACGACACAGATCTCGCTCGTCAACAAACCCCAAAGCAGCCTCACTGCCCTCCAGTCCATGCTGCCTCACAGTGACCCACTGTGGGTTTCGGAGACTGCAGTTGTTTACTGGAGTAGGAAGCGTAATCATTCTCCCTGGGAACTGCCGGCAATGTCAAACTGCTGACCATAGGAATTGCAACCAGGACCCAGCCAGGGCTCCTCGCTTACAAGACTAAGATCCAAGTCCCAGGTACAGTTACAACTACAGACATCGAAGGAACTCCTATCAGATGTTCTGAATAACGGCCCCCAAAATAGCTAAGTGTCAGTCCCAGAATCTGTGAAAGTTACCTTAAATGGAAAAAAGGCACCGAAGATGGACGTCATGAAGGATCTGGAGATGGGGGAGATCCTGCTGTACTATCTAGATGGGGTTCCATGCAATCCAGGGTCTTAATGAAATGGAAGTGGGAGGTGGGGTGGGGTGCGGGGGAGATTGAGACCACAGTGCTGGCTTTGAAGGAAGAAGGGGCCAGGAACCAAAGAATGCGAGGAATGCGGCTATAATACCATGGTGTGGATTCTTCCTCTCAGAGGCCCACAGAATTGAGGAGAATGCATGCCCTTTCCGGTTTCCAGGGCTGTAAATCTTTAAGGAAGCAGAAGCCACCTCTCTCTCCCACGGAGTAGCTGGAGAGTGTGAGTTGCCTATTTTCCAGCTAGCCTCAACTTTGGATTCTCCCCTACAACTTCGGGAGGGAGCACTGCCTTGCCAAAAGCTCCATTGAGGCCCCCAAAGCAGACCCCACTGCCATAGCATTACTTTCAACTCATGGGGACTCTATAGGTTCTCAACCTGCCTAATGCTGGGATCCTGTCGTACAGTTACTCATGGTGTGGGGACCACCCGACCATAAATTTACTTTCCTTGCTACTTCATCACTATCATTTTCCTACTGTTATGAAGTAGGCGGCCCCTGCAAAAGGGGTCGTTCAATCCCCAAAGGGGTCGCGACCCACAGATTGAGAAGCACTGTTATAGAGGGTCTGAAATTGCAAATCTCTACGGGAACAGACAACGCTCTTTCATGCAGCTCTTGAACCACTGGCCTTAAAGACAGCAGTCCAATGCACCACTGGGGCTTCTTAATGACATGCAGGGAAATTCATTTCAGACTTTCTGACTTCCAGAACAAGAAAATAAATGTGTTTTGCTTGAAGTCACCACGTTTGTGGCAAAGTGTTACAGCAGACATTGGGAACGAGTGCACGTGGAGAGAAGAGGCCTGTCCTCATTGGAGTCTAGCCACACGCCCATGCATCTGTGAAACCAACAGCTATGAAGATTTGCTCCCGAGCACTGGTATTTTAGAAGATATTCTCCGGCTCATCACGTGTGGTCAGATGAAGGAGGCTGCCTCTGTCAACAGCTCAGTTCAGGTCCTCAGACCAAAACCCACTGTCATCAAGTTGGTTCCAGCTCGTAGGACCTGTATGTAGGGTTTTCCAGACTGCAAATCCTTTGTGGGAGCAGATGGCCTCGTCTTTCTCCCATGGAAGAGCTACGCCTGGTGGCACAGTGGGATTCACGGCAAGGTTAGCAATTCCAAACCAGCAGCCTGTCCAAGGTTAGAAAAGTGAAACCTTCGACTCCCACCAAGACTTACAGTCCCAGACTGAGCCCCGGTGGCGTTGTGGTTGTGCGCAGGACTACGGCCCACTGGGATGGAGGTTCGATTCCAGCTCCACGGAGCAAAGGCTGGGCCTCCTACTCCTACCACCTGAGGGCAGTGATGCCCCCCCCCCCAAATAAAAAAAAGATTTACAGTCCCAGAAACCCGGTTCTTTCCTCGACTATAGGGTCATTATGAGTCAAAATGGACTCCAGGGCAGTGAGTTTTTGACCCAAGGTTTTTGACCCAACCCAAGGTCACTGATTCAAACTCATCCACTCCTCCTTCCGTAATGACTTGTGGCCTCAGAAACCCCATGCCTCAGTGGCCTCATGGAAATGGAAATGGTAATGCATTGGCCTATGCAAAGAAATATAAGTAGTAGGTGTATCCACTTATTTGGATCAGCAAGAGGATGCTGCTTGGTGTTTCTTGGGAAGGATACAGCCAGAATGATGGCATCTGGTTCTCCTTGACGGCTGATGTTATCAAAACTTCAGAGTCTGGTACACAACCTTTCACTGGATTTCCATCACTCACGCCTCTTCTTTATCGACTGTGCTGGGAAATAGAGAATCTGAGATCCTCAAAGGCTATCATCATGCTGGTTCGGCAATAGTCCTTCATACGTTCCATTACGATAAAATGCCAATTCACATGATCTCTTCGGAGGTTTGGTCTGTATTCATCAGAAATTAATTTAGAAACCGATTCCTTATTTCTCTTTTTAAGGGCCAGATATTGTGCTAGCAATTGAAATGTGAAGCTAGGTAAAATGAATGTCTCCTCTTCTTAGGGAAGGAGTCCGGTGGGGTGTAGAGGGTTACCCAGTCACTGCTCATACAAGGTCATGGGCCACTCTAGGGGAGAGAGAGGAGGCTTTCTACTCCCTATGAGATTCTGTCTCAGATATCCACAAGACAGCTCTGTTCTGGCCTAAGGGGTTGCCGAGTGGAAATCAATTCGATGGCACTGATCTCTTCTTCAGGAAAATGTTTGTGGTTTTTCAGTGACCTAAAAGTTGTTGTGTATTTCTTCTGTAGATAATTTATCTTTTTTTAAAAATTTCATTAACTTGGGGCTTGGGAAGATAATATTCTTTTTCACTTCATTGGCAAGTTCAGGAGTGGTCGTACTGGGACCTATAAACCAGTTAAATCAATGAAAAATCCTTAGTCCAACCATTTCAGTTATCTATTCAAAGTGCACCTATCTATCTGAATAGTAACATCCCACTAGTCCACTCAAGGAGCCCTGGTCATGTAATGATTGTGTTGGGCTGTGAACTGCAACGTCAGCAGTTCAAAATCACCACCCCCTCCAAGGGAGAAAGATGAGACTTTCTGTCCTCATAGAGTTAGTTTCTACCTTGCCCTAAAGCAGTGGTTCTCAACCTTCCTAATGCCGCAATGTTTTAATACTGTGGTATTAAATGCTGTGGTGACCCCCAACCATAAAATTATTTTCGTTGCTACTTCTTAACTGTCATTTTGCTAGTTATGGATCATAATGTAAATATCTGGTAAGCAGGACTATTAGGCGCCCCATGTGAACAGGTTGTTCAACCCCCCCAAAAGGGTTGAGAACCACTGTCCTAAAGGATCCTTTTGAGTCAGATTTGACTTAATAGCAGTTGAATTTGTCTGTTTTTTTCTTGAGTCCACTCACATGTGACAAAGGACCTGACATTCAAACAGTATTGATGTCAATATTGCTATAAGAGGGTAGATGATTATAGCCCAGCATCTCTCAACCTGTGTATCGTGATGTTTTTCGGGGTCAAATAACCCTTTCACAGGGGTCCCTAAGCCCACTGGAAAACACATATTTCCCATGGTCTTAGGAATCAAGATAACCGCTCCACTAGCTCCAAGTGGCTCTGCCCACATGCAGATACACCCGTATGTACCAGGTGGAAAGAAAACTGATTTAAAGGATGAAGCGAGATCTGCCCTGGTGAGGTGACAATGTTGAGAACCAGTGCTATAGCATGTCACAGATGACATAGACAAGACTAATGCACTGGGTGGTCCTTGGCTACTCAACTTTCTCCTGTAGCAGTGATTCCCAGTGCCGCTGAACACTGCTTATAAAGATCTTCCCCACGTCTCAAGATATTACTAAGTCACAAGCATGTCGTAGATTGTAGCTTATAAAAGCAATTCCTCCAATAGATACCTAATCAGCCTTTTTTTTTCTGGTTCTAGGGCCAGAGGGGCTATTTGCCAGGCCTTGGAGATGCAGTGGTTACACATTGGGCTGTTCAATCAGCAGTTTGAAACTCTTAGGTTTTGGAATGAATACCTTGGTTCTTTATTTCACATGCTGAAAGAATTCACGTCGAAGCATGTTGTGCGATCCGAGTGGGTTTTTATGAGGCAAGTGTCAGGTCTTACCCTCTCAGTGGGGTTCACAACTGTGCATGAACCACCACAAGGAAAAACTCACCCACACATGCGGAACCTGGGGGTGGGTGGGGGTGGGGCAGTCACAGGGATTGAGTGGTTGAGGGAGTAAGGGGCAAGAGAACATCCCAGAGTGTGCTCCCTGGTTTATTCTAGCCAACTCTGACTGGGAGGAAGGCACAGTTGGTGGTATTGGTTGCCCTCCTTGGCTAAGTGAAGCCCATCTGGGTGATGTCATGCACCTGGGCCTACTTTGGGAGCCCAGGTCTACCTCCCATCTGGCTTGAATGTGAGCATGCTGCCTGATGTCATTCCTTATGAAGGTCTTTGCAGGTAGGGAACAACCCTCATCCCTAAGGTAGCTACCTAATGGAACCAACTGATCCGCAGATGAAGGGTTTTTAACTCCCATTGAGGCACTCTTGGAAAGTCCTAAGGGCGGTTCTACTGTCAAGTTGCTAGGCATCCATTTGTGTTTTTCCCCCAGCGTTGAAAGGTATTTGCCTTTTAGGCTACATGTTGCTGTTATAAATCAGTCCGGTGGTTTTAAGTAGGTTATAAACAGAGAATAGGGAGCCAGTTAAGACTGGTGGTCCAGGAGCAGGCTTGTTCTAGGTGACCTTGACTCGACCACGCATCATTTTATAAGCTCTTCCGTTTCCCCAGCTCCGGGAAACATGATCACAGACAACTCGAATTCTTCTGCTTCTTTCCCAGTGAGAACCACTTAAAGGAACGCCTCTAGATAAATATCACCAACAAATCTGCTCTTAAAGAGATGCTATTCAGCAGGTAACACCAGCCTGACTCCTACAGAGGTAATCATTAGGTGGAAAGTGAGGCACCCCGGAAGTCCCACACAGGGCATGCACACACCACCGTTTGTGTAGAACAGGTTCTTTATTTAAACTTTGCAAAAATAGTATGGTGGTAGGACTGATGTTTGGTCATTCCCCCCCCCAACCCCCCCCCCCATCCCCCCCAAAAGGTGGGAAAGCGGCTATGGTCCAAAGAATGCCTCTTCTCTCCAATGTTGCTGCTGGTGGCCGCAAGGAAACTATGCCTGTCTAGGACAACCATCTTCTGGTGGTCAGTCTAGTTAAGCCACAGAAAGGGAATCGGAGGTCAGTCGGCTGCGTCCCTTGCTCTGGAGGCGTGCCTCTTGTAAGGTCTGGGTCGCCGCCTGGCATGAGCATCGGGACCAGGTCTCCAGTAGGGGTCCCGCGGCACACACCTTGGGAAACCTCTGGAGATGACAGGGGCCTGGTGCTGGTAATAGGGTGTGTGGGGGTTGGGTATACGCGATGGGGATCCAAACACCAAGTCTCCATCCATGGCGAATTCATCATTCGAAGGTATGGGGGGATCCATGTGGAAACAATTGTTGAACTGATCCGAGGGGTGAGGCTGGTCTGGGAAAAAGTGGGGATCTTGGGCATAGGGTCGGAATCGGGGCATCTTCTGGGGCCGGGGTGTGGGATGCGGGAACGGTGGGGGCCCAGGGGGTGGGTAAGGGAGCAAAGGTGGACGGAGAAGGGGAGGCGGGTGGTTGGACCGGGCCGGAACCTGGTGCTGCCTTGGGGGGCCCCGGGCAGCTCGCCCCCTGGCCCGACCCCGTTTGATCCACGTGTTCCTGGGGTCTCGCTGGGGCAGATCCACACCCCAGGCGTCGGCCACGTGGGCCAGCAGCAGCTGGGAGAGGTGCCGGTGCGCGCGCTCGTTCCAGTGCACGCCGTCGCCCTGCCGGTGCTGCCACGAGTGGCGGAAGTGGAAGTGCAGGTCGAGCACGTCGAAGTGGTGGTCGGCGGCCGCCTGGGCGCTGTAGAAGTTGGCTTCGATCACATCTTGGTGCAGGGTGGCGACCCACTGCAGCTGCCGCTCCTGCTTCTTGAGGAAGCTCGCGGTGATCTTCTTGCCCACCGGCATGGCCGTGTTCCACACCAGGAGGCACTGCTCCGGCAGCATCTGGACCAGGCGCCCGAACAGGCTCTCCAGGTTCTCCCGGTAGCTATTCCAGAAGTTGCGGCCATAGCGCCCGAGGTCCCAGAGGCAGGAGTTCATGACAAACACATCGGGGGCGTGCTCGCCCGAGTGCAGCTCTTCCAAGATGGCCTCGAGGTAGTCGGAGTACACGCGGGTGACGAAGTAGAAGCGCACCAGGTGGTGGCCGGAGCAGAACTGGCGGACTTCGCGGTACTTGGTCCCGTTGTGCATGGGGCCCATCTGGCCCCCCACCAGTAACTTATCCTGCTCAAAGCTCAGCTCGCCCTTGAGCTTGAGCTGGTTGTCGGAGAGCAGGCAGTCCTTCTGCAGCAGAAGCACCAGGTCCTTGTAGACCGCCCTCTGGATGGAGTCGCCCACGATGACCACGAACTTGTTGTGCAGCAGCTGCTGGGCTTCGGAGGAGTACAGGTGGACCATGGCGCCGCCGCCGCTGCCGACAGCCAGGCCGGGCCAGAGGGCTGCTAGGATGCAAAGGGAGATTGCTGGGAAGAGCCCACCCCCGGCACACCACGGAGGTGGTGGGGAGGGTGGAGCCTTGGGTAGGAAGTAGGGAGGGAAGGAGGGAAGGAGGGACCGGGGAAGCACAGGGAAGTAGGGTGGAGTCTTGGCCTGGGGGCCCAGGGCAAACACTCCAGTGTCTGAGTGTCTTTCCAGGGTCTGAACCTAGGAAGTAGGGGGTGAGCAGGAAGGGACTCAGAGGCCCTAGTTGGGGCAAGTCTCAGTTTAAGCCTGGGCCTTGGCCTCGGAGTCCTCGTCCTGGGTGTATGCTCCCAGAGGCCCAGGCAACTGCAGGGGAGGGGAGAGGGCTGTATCAGCATTTCCCAGTATGGCCAGATAATCCCACCCACTCCCCTTAACTGAGAGCCTAGGGGCAACTCCCAAAGGGCGCATGGCGAATTTCCAGCTGGGAGAAAGAGATAAGCGGTAAGGTCCGGGAACTGTGGTAATCTAACAGGATAGTGTGTAAGAGGCTACAGACCACAGAAACCGTAAGAAAGCAGTAGGCAGAGGATATTGAAGGGAAACACGCAAGAAAGGGATATTAATAGAATGTTTTTTTTTCCACCCGTTTCTAGACGTACAAGTCGGTTATGTAGATTAGACTCGAGTTCTACCACCTTTCTGCCGCTCCACCGGAGCTGGCTCCGTATTATCGCGACCTTTCTCACTAAGCGTATTTAAAATAGTCCCCGATTGCTTTTTTCATAATTTAAAGAGCATTAAATGGAATGCAGCAGGTAACAAACAGAAAGCATACAGGTGCCAGACTAGAATGACGAATAAAAACCCTGTCTTTGAGGAAGCAGCTATTTAACCAGGCAGACCCGAGGTCAGGGAAGATAACACTGGAAAGAATTCAGATGCGTTGTCAGCCATGTGTGTGCCTTTCCACCGACTGACTGACACGTGCAAAGCTATGAAGCTCATCTTTGAAACTTCCTGATTAAGGCTTATCTCAAGCTGGTGTTGACAGCTCGACTCCACTAATGAATAAAAAAGGAGAAACACTTAATTACCACTAACCACTCTCAGTTGGGGGAGAACAGGGCATTCCCTGTCACGCACTTACATAGAAACTATTAAAATCCATCGGGACTCAGTATTGGTAGGCTTTTATGCATCTTAATAGATGTGTGCAGATAGAAATTAATACATTGCACATTCTGGGTTTTTAAAAGCCTATCGAGAGGGTGGCTGCAAGTCAGAATTGACTCAAGGACAGGGAGGTGTCATGCCTTTTGTAGTTTTAAATGCAATCAGTAAGTACAACAGTAAGAATAAGGGGGGGTGGGGGGTGGTGGAAGAGACTGCCTGGGAGCTGATGCTGAGTCATAGTGACCTTACAGGGCAGGGCAGAAGGGCCCATGTGGGTTTCTGAGCCTGGAACTCTTCACAGGAATACAGGGCCTCTGTTGGAAGAATGGCTGGTCCTTTTAAAGCGCTCATTTGGTGGTCTGCAGCCCAATTACCATGAAAAGAGCATTAGAAATGAAAGACTTACCCTCAGCCCCAAGAATCTTCACTGAAATTTGCTATAGGGAAACAATGTTTGAAATTAGGATGTAGCTCATTGTGCAGTCAACAAAATAAACATAGTTAAAAGGTATTTCAAGCTAAAATTCCAGCATGCTAATCCATTCAGATTCATTCACGCATACACCCATGTTTCAGTGCCTACCCTGTGCTCCGCCAGCCTCAGATGGAAAGCAAGGTTTATGAGGTCCACCTGGAAGGTGTTACAAGATCCATGCACGGGGGACCAAAGATCCGAAAACCCAGCCCACGGCCACAGAGTCATTTCTGACACATAGTGACCCTACTGGCCTGACTAGAACTGACCCTAAGGTGTAGCCAACTGTGACCAGCCTCATCTTTCTCCTTAGAGCAGCTGGTGGACTTGAACTGCCAACTTGGCCGTTAAGTGGCCCAACACAGAATCTATGTGCCAACAGGGTGCCTTCGAAGATCCAATACACTTATGAATAACTTTGTAATAACACAAAGGAGAAAGCAACACACCATGAAGACAGAACAAATAGGTGTGGTGGGAGCTAAGGGGTCCGTGCGAAGTAGTAGTCTTCCTACCAAGCCCAGCTCCACCTCTCCCAAGTATTGGTGGTGTGCAGAGGGAAAAATCCTTCCTTACTAGATATCCGGGGCTCTCATGCGAGTCTCTAGAAAGAACCCCAACTGTACTCTAAGTGTTGGCCACATTTTGGTTGTACTATCTTTGATCTTGGGCATGTTGTAGGCTTTCTGGGCCTTATTGTCCCTCATCAGATCCACTTCAAAGATCTGAAGAGGCTCTGCTAGGACAGCAGTGGGTTACATGCCCGACTGCCAGCGGCCCAGCAGCTTGGTGGGACAAAGATGAGGTTGTCTGCTTCTGTTAGGATTTTACATGGTCAGGAACCCAACAGAGTAGAGTAGTTCTCCTCTGTCCTCTAAGCTGGAATGCACTCGACCAGAGAAGGCTGGGTTGGGTCTGGCTTGTGTTCTGACCAGTGAATATAACCATCCAAACGCTGCTCCCTGGGTTCAGAGCCAACAATCCGGCTTACATGTCCACTTCAGTAGTTCTTATTGTTCTTCTCCAGGAGAACATGCAGACACAACTGAGAAGAAAGAAGGGGGGGGGGGGGGAGAAGAACTGGGAAGCATTCCGGTTAGGAACTGGATCTGAAAGGAAATTTATGAAATTCTTGATGAACGTAGCAACTGTAACAGAACTGACCACATCAGACCCCCTCTGGGTGCTTCTGAGGGAAGCAGCAAAACCAAAACAATCAAAATGGCTTTATTAGGCAGGGGGGAGACCGGGGAGGATCCTTGGGAGGAAGATATTTTCGCAAAGCTTTTATATATGAGCTCCTAGATTGGAAAAACAAAAGGCATATGGGTTTGGGAACAGTCCATGCAGTGGTCCTTTAAGCTAGTTTAGGCTTTGCAGTTGCTAAAGTCACATATTAGTCTTAGCGACTTTGCAGATGGATTCATTTAATATGCATCATGAAGATGATTAGGTAGAGGGGAAGATAATGGACAGACATCTCCCACAAATAAAACAAAGAAACCTCAACCCACGGCCAATGAGTCAATTCTGATTCATGGACTCCATACAGTGTTTCCGAGAGGAGACGCTTTCAGGGAGGAGAGACGGCCTCCCCTTCCTCCCATGGAGCAGTGGATGGCTTTGAGTTGCCAACCTTGCTGTTAGCAGCCCACTTCCCAATGGACAGGGATCCTTTGGGACACGAGGTGGCAAAGACCAGAGGAGGAGCTGGCCACTATATTGGCTAGCATGACACATGACAACGCCACTGTGGCAAGTCCTGTGCTTATGTTAGTTTCATGATTGAGCTATAGGGGTGGAGTCTAGCCTGTTCATCTAGAGACAGCCATTGAGTAGCCAATGAGGCCTCTGTGTGGGCATGGCTCTCTCCTGAGACTTCTGGGAAATCTCACGCTATTTCCCTCGTGGAGATGAGAGGCTATCTCCCCAGTGGTTGGGAGTTAGTCTCAGAGACAAGGAATTATGGGCAAGACAAGATGGCAGCGTCCGACCTGCTGCAAGAGCCTGAGGAGAAGCCAAACGGCTTGGCCCTGATGGAACCAGACCTCTGAAGCTGGAGGAGCCACATGGGGAACCCTGCCAGCGCTGAGTTGCTTCTACCACCACTGGATGCTGTTGATGGACCCTGAGTCCTGGAAATGAGGAGCCATGACTCCAGGACTGCCTGCCGGCACCGAGACTCTGCACCCACTGGCCTGTTACTTCATGAGTCAGAAGGAGACTTGATACTGCTATCAGGCATATAGGTTAATATCGGCTTTATGACTTTTAACTGGACTGGGCTGGGATGCTTTCTCAATGTCCCATTCCTCTTGTATATAAACCTTTTGCTTATATCCATAGGTGTGTCTATGAATTTGTTCCTCTAATCTACCCGGACTGACACAGCCACCTTTAAGACAGTTTTGAGAATCAAGCTGAGGATGATCACTGCAATCTGTGATTCCAACCTCAAATTAACAGAAGACTGAAAAAAAAAATGAGTTCCATGTTGGTTCTTCCAATCTTGATGATTACTTCTCATTCCCCCCATTTTCAAAGTGACACTGGGGCTTTGGCTAAAGCGTGGAGGCAGGTTTGCATTAATAATGGCTACTGTGATGCACAATTGCTTTCTAGTATTTTACACAGTATTTCCTTGTTTGGAGATAATGAAATTTTTAATAGCTTCATGGGCTATGAATTATAAATTATTGGCTTACTATTTATAGCTATCACAAACCAAACACATTATAGCAATTAGGCTACTTGTCCCCTCCTCCCCCCTCGTCTTATTGATTCTTACACACAGGGTGACACTCAGATAGGTCAGCAGGACCAGAAAGTCTACAGAGAAATCTGGAATGATCAAGGCCAACATGCACAATGATGTCAGTCTTTGAATTAGAAAGGAGGCGGCCTAGGGGCATAACGGGTTACACGGTGGCTGGTCACTGCAAGGGAAGCAATTCAAAAGCACCAACTACTCCTGGGTTGAAAGATGAGGCTTTCTCCTCCTGTTCCTCTCTCAGAAACTCAGAGCAGCAGTTCGGCTCTGTCCTAGTGGATCCCTCTGATTCCTAGTGGACTGGATGATAGTGAGTTTGAGGGGTTTGTTTTACCTAGTAAAGATCATGGAAGACAGAAGGGAGCCGACGCAGACAGAGAGGAGAAATCTGATGACACCCAACTACCAAATGATAAAGCATCTGGGATCTCGAAGGCTTGAGGGTAAATGGATGGACATCTAGCCCAGAAACAGCAAAGCCCACATGGAAGAAAAGCACTAGCATGTGTGATCACGGGGGGCTGAAGAGAGCAGATATCAAGCATCAAAGAACCAGAACCACGTCACTATGAATGGGGGAGAGAACCGAGTGGGGACCCAAGGCCCACCTGTGGGTAATTGGACACTCTGGCAATGAAGCATACAACTTTCCTCTAGTTCCTGAAGGCTTCCTCCCTCCAACTATCACGGTCCCAGTTCTATACTACTGTGGAGATGAGAAATGGAAATGCGGGGAACCCAGGATGGATGAACCCCATGGGACCAGTCGTGGGAATGAAGCTGCGGGATGGGTGGGGGGAAAGTGGGGTGGGGAGGGGGAGCCAACTTCAGGGATCTACCTATAATCTCCTACGGGGGTGGGGTGGGGACAGACACTGGGGGAAAGGGCAAGGGGAGACATCGAGCAGTGTAAGTTATGACAAAACAATTTAACGAGTATTGAGAGTTGGTGGGGGAGTGGGGAGCAAGGATGGAGGGGAAGGGATGGGAGGCTGAGGTCGGAGGCTCAGATGGAAAGGCGGAGGTTCAGAGAGCGATGACATGTGAAGAAGCGTGGCACAATATATGTATTTATGTATTATGAGAAACTGTATGAGCCCCCAATGAAATGATTAAACATGAAAAAAAAGAAATTTAAGTAGTTAAGAGACTTGTTGCAGATCATTAGGAGGAAACTAAATGGTTTATTTCTTTCTAACTGCATTTTTGGTGAACAACTCAAAATATTTTGAACTTTCCAAGATCCTGTTAAATTTTAATGGGGTAGCATGAATGGGAGTGGTCAGGAAAACAATGTTTTCTCAGAAACTCTCCTCTGTAGTTTACCTGTGGCTCAGCCACCCTCCTGCACAGCCCATATTTCTAACTTGACGCTTTAAAATAAAAGCCCAAACTCACTGCCATTGAGTCCGCTCTGACTCAGAGGAGAGTGAAGGAGTGAGTTAGCCTGCAGTTAATCCAAACACTAGAAATAAGACTTAACCTAAAGTCTAGTAGTTGGAAATACAAAATATAACAGCCCTCTCTCCTTGGCTGTAAAAATTCCTTTTAAGCTTAATCAGTAGGGATGGTCTTCTAACTCAGGAAGGCGTAAGCAAGTCCTTGAAGACGGATAGCCGGCACGAAGCATTCTTCCACTTAGATAAGCAGTGGATCAGAGTGCAGTGGGGAGGGTGTTCTGGCCTTGGGAAAATGTACAAATGGTTTCCTAGTGGAAAAATTGTTTCCTACGATCATTGCAAAACCTGCTTTTTGTCCCGTAATAACTTGCTGTGCACAGGATTTTTGAAGTTTAGAGGTAGGTAATCCCAGCATTTGCTTATCTGTAACTTCAGCATAAATTTGAGTTTCTTAAATCAATGAGTCTCTTTTCTTGGGCCAAAAATAGCCACCAAGTGGGAGAGAGATGAGGTTTCTACTGCTGTCAGGATTTAGTCTTGGAAACCCACAGGGGCAGTTCCACCTAGTCGTGCAGGGTCGAGATGCGGTGGAATTCGCTCGGCAGCACAGTGAGGAATGGGAAGTCTGGCAGGATGGCCGCGTGGGGTTTCCCAGATGTTACATGTTCACTGAGCAGAAAGTGACGCTTCTCTCAAGCCGTTTTTGAACCATTGACCTCACTCACAGCAGCTTTGTGCCATCAGTGCCTGGGGGACCTTACAGGGCAGAGTAAAACTGCCCCAGAGTTTCCAAGGCTGTAAATCTTTACAGGGGCAGACCGCCACCTCTTTCTGCTGGGGTGGGGGTGGATTTAAACTGCTCGCTTTGCGGTCAGCGACCCAGCACTGAACCACTGTGCCACCAGGGCTGCTGCTGAGTAATAGGGAGCGGGGAGATGATGTAAACGTCTGGGGACAGCAGAGTCCCTGCTGCACGTCATGCTGTCAGCAGTGACTCAGCCCTGGAGTCATTTTGAGCCTCAGGATTCCCAGCAGCTCACTGGGGGCAGGAGCTCGCCAGGCTGTTCTTGGTCTGCCCTAATCTGAAGCCTGTTGCGTCCAATAACAACCCTCAAGACTGGTGGTGCCTGCACCTGAGGCCCACTGCCTGGGTCTGGGGCCACTGTCAGTCAGTCCACCACGTGGGAAGCAAGAATTGAACTATGAATCACCCACACCCCAGACAAGCAAGAGCAATAGTACGTATCCCATTGTCCCAGCGGAGTGCTGCCATAAACCAGGCAGACCAGCTCATCTGTATCTCACAGAGCGGTCCATGGGTTCGAACAGCGAACCTCTCAGTGACCACTTCACCGTGGCGCCACCAGGATCCCCTTAAAACTCAGGTTCAGCAACAACTCCTCCCCTCTCCAGCTCCGAACAGGAGCCTGCAGGCAGGATCTGGCAGAGTCCCATGTCCCCCCAGGCCCGCCCTTCCCAGCTCCAGCCGCAGGAAAGGATACCTTTGGGTAGCTGGTCCCTCCCGGTCGGGGTAGGAACCTCCGGTGTCCGCTTTGCTCCAGGTAAGATTAGACAGGCCGGTAGGTCTTTCCTCTGCTGGGCTGTCGCCTTCTCGTTCAGCATTCAACACGTCTGGCTTTGAAAAAGAAAGGAAACTTCTGGCTCCACCTCCAGCCCAGTCCTATCTTTGACTCCCTTCAAGGACACTTTTTGAAAAAACTGTTTACACGAGCTGTGTCCATGTGCTCACCTCCCACTCACTCGCTCCTCATTTCACATTAATTTGGCTCCCAATGCCACCAAACCCAAGAGGTGGTTTCCTGTGAACCACCCATGCTTGGCTTGTTGCTCCATTCAGAAGGGCCTCTCCTGAGTTCCTGGGTTCCAGGCTGTGTGCGCTCCCTCCTTCCTCAAAGCTGCCCAAGTGCCGGCGGCGACCTCCTGTCTTTTGTCACGCGTTCCAGTTCAACTTCTCCTTCTCGGTCAGTGGCCAGAGTGTGGGTCTTTCTCAAGGCCTCCCAATTGGCTTCTTAAATGTCCTCGCCCTCTAAATCCCTCCCCTCCCAGCTTCAGTCTCGCCATACCTCCCACCCCGATTTCTTCCAAACAGTGGGAGTTCACCTCTGCATGGCTATTAATAGCACTCTCCCCTCCTCCCTCTCCCCCCCAGTCTCAGTTTTACGGCGCCTTTATCAATTGCCATTTGTATGCAAATGACATAAATGGGGGCCGTAAAGCCCAATGGCTGAGCTGGAAGCCCTGAGTCGGCCTCAGGGGTTTGTAGCCAGCTTCAGCAGTCTGAGACTGAGCAAGTTCGCAATCTTAACTGCCCCAGACTGACGAATTCTTATCAGCAAAAATGGGAAACTCAGTTTCATAAGGTGTCGATGGATTAGTGCGTGCCCTTCTATTAGCCTGATACCAGCCACATTTTTAAATGCTCGGCATGGATCCACCGGAATTGAAAAATCCATTGGTACCTATCTTTTTCTCTAGCTCACACCCATCTCCTGAGTTCTGGACCTATTCAGGTCCAAAGAATAAAGTTCCTTGGGCACAGGGTGTAGGGGATGGGGGTGGGGGTGGGGTGGAGGTAAGGCAAGGGGGTCGGGAGAGAAGTCACATAGTTGGTATGCGGTCTCTTCTCACTTCCAAATTCTCCAAGACATCAAAGGATCTTTCCATCCTGTAGGGGGTGAATTTCTAGGAATTCTCTGACCCTGGGACAATCATCCTCCAAATGCATCACTGATACAGGGTGGGCAGGGCAACCCATCTACCCAGTGTATTTTCAGGGGGCTATGCAATTGCTGGGGACTGACAAATTGCTCTGGGGAGATACACTGACGCTCAGATATATAGGAAGCCGTTTTTCTTTTTTCATGACTGTGGCTGTTTCTGGAAAACAGCCTAAGTCCTTGACAAATAAATAGCTGGATTGTACATGATTTCAACCATGCCAAAAAAAGGGGACAAAAATAAGATAAAGACATAATTCTGGAAAACACTTTGGAAGAGGCTGTGCTGTGAAACATTTGGAGAAGCTGTGGATACTGACCGAATTCATCTCTGCTTTAAGTTTTTCAGCGAATGATGTCGGACGCCTTTCCCTTGATCTTTAAAAAATGGTTTGTCTTACTGTGCACAAAATATGATTTCCCAAATATCCTAGTTTTTATTCACTTGCCTTCTGACAGAAAATGTTATCATCTAGATTTTTTATTTTGTAAGCTTCACACTCATCCTCTGTTTTGTAGTTCTTTCAGAATATATTTCTACCCAACCCCTGGCTCCTCCGAGGGCCTCCGCCTCACCTGCAGTGGACACTGAGGAAGGTGCGTAAGCTTAAGAGGGTTATTTCATCTGCTCTTGTGACTCAGCCTGGAATGTCCCCAAACTCCTTCCACTTTCTGAGATGACTTTCCTGTTTGAAGCTCTGCTTTCTGAAAGGATCAGGTGTAGAACCTGCCCTGTGCTTTCTCCTCCCACATTCCACCCCTCCCCCCTTCTCCCTTGGGTCGATAATTAATTATACTGCCCAAGTAACTGGCTTCTGGCTTCACCAAGCGGGTGCATTCTACTTAGGGAGACTGGGTGTCACAGTGCTTCAGCCCTCGGCTGGGAAGCACAAGGCCTGATGTTGCAAACCCATGAGCTACGCCTGCTTCCGTTTAGATACCCCACTAAAGACTAGTTGATTTCTCACCCATAGCACCTGGGCAGCACAGCAAAGCATGGTCGTGGCTGGTTTCCAACTGAGGCTGTAAATCTTTACAGAAGCATGGCCAGGTCTATCTCCGGAGGAACAGGAGTGGCTTCTGGGTTCCCACCATGGTTTTTCTGTTATCAGCCCCAGTCTTAATCCACTGGGCTTCCAGGTCTGCTTCCATACAGATTATATATGCACTGGTGGAACTGGGTGGGCAGGTTGGGTACATACTTAGTCCTTGATGGCCTGAGGTTGAGTGTCTTTCATTCTTGTACCTGATCTCCCAGTATTTACACACAACAATGGTTATGAGAATTTACTATTTTGTGTCAGGCCTAACCTAGTCTCACAAACCAGCTAAGATAAGTTAATGAAGGGTGGGTGTATGTACTTGGGAAGGGCAGAGGGTACTATCAATTATCTTCGGTTGCCTACTTGGTAAATGGCAGCTCCCAGGATGCTGGGAGCTGAGCTCCGGTGGCCTAAGTGGTTGAGTGCGGGACTGCGGCCCGAGGGCTTGGTGGTTCAAATCCAACAGCGGCTCTCAGGAGCAGCGCTGGGAAGTGCCCACGACCACCTGAAGCAGTGATGCCCCCCACCCCCCACCCCCCAAAAAAAAGAATATCCTTGAGGGTGGGAACCCAAAGCCCACCAATAGGTTAAGCGACATTCTCTTACAACGGGGTTGCAGGAAGAAGATGAGCCAGTTAAGGTATAGTGTAGTAACAATGAAATATGCAACTTTCCTGTAGTTCTCAAATGCTTCCTCCCACCCACATCTTGATCCCAATTCTACCAGACAAATCCAGCTAGACCAGGGGATGAACCCTAGAGTCAGAAACATGGGGAATTTAGGATAGGTAGTGCCTCACAGGATTAGTGGTGGGAGTGGTGATACAGGGAGGGTGGAGGGATGGTGGAATAGAAAGGGGGAACCAATTTCAGGGATCTACATGTAGCCTCCTCTCTGAGGCATGGACAACAGGGAAGTGAGCGAAGGGACATACTGGATAGTGTACAACACGAAAAAGTAATAACAATGTGTAAATTATGAAGGGTTCATGGGGGAGCGGAAGGGGGGAAGGAAGGGAAATATGGGGAGCTGGTACTGGAGGCCAAAGTGGAGGGAGGATGTTTTGAGAGTGATGATGGCAACAAGTGTGCAAATGGGGCCTGCATCCAATTGATGTATGTATGGACCGTGATGGGAGTTGTATGAGCCCCCAATAAAAGTTCATTTTCAAAAAGGGGAAGGGGAAGAGGGGCTTATACAAGAGCTCAAGTAGAAAATATTTGGAAATGAAGATGGCGAAGTGAACAAATATGCTTGATACGAATGATGTATTGAATGTTATGGAAGCTGTAAGAGCTCCCAATAAAATCATTGGGGAAAAAAAAAAAAGAACATCCTTGGGAAGTCCGGGGTGTGTGTGTGTGTCTTTTATTGACAGAAAATTTTCTTTCCCATGAAAGACAAGCTTAAGATGCTTCGCTTCTTTAGAGAGCAAATCGACCCCCAGAGCCTAAGCTTTTAACCTTGGCTATAAACATTTGCTGACCTTAGGAGGGCAGAGAGCAAGCCTTCTCTCGAGAGAGAACATTTTCATGTTACTTTCTTCCTTTTGAATTCTCTTGGGGCGCTCGCTTCGGCAGTACACATACTAAGATTGAATTCTCTTGAGAAAAAGTAATAGAAGTTCTGCACACAGCTTTAAAGTTATCTTTGAAACAACACACAAAGCAGGCATTTAAACACTTAGTTCAGGGTCCACCTCGCTGAGAGTTACCTGATCTTTCTAAGGAAGAATGACAATTTGGTGCAACAATTGAGCTGTATTTGCACTTGGGAATTGTTTCTATTTCTGCTAACTCCATAGTAGTCTAAACAGTTACTGAAGAAGGGATTTCCAACCATTGCAAGGAAGAGTGATGGAGTAGTTCATAGTGGCCAGTTGGATAAACAGCTGGACTCTGAAAATTCAAGTGTTTCTCTTTCTGCAATCCTGTCCCCAAACACCCATGTAACCAATGGCAGGAGCCCTGGGCTCATCAGTAGGCTTGTCTGTCACCCCAGTAGTTACTTCGCTGGGGCGGATCTCACTTCTTTGTACTTTCATCAGGTATACTCTGGTTTCCCTTCAGCTCCTGAAAGTCTTTCGCCTTTTTTTAACTTTAATCAGGGTTCCTCAAACTTTTTTGGGGGGGAGGGGGGGTGCATCACTGCCCTCTAGTGGTTGTGGGAGCTACCCAGCCTTGCTCCTGGAGAGCTGCTGCTGGATTTGAACCGCCAAGCCAGTGGGCCGCAGTCCCACACTCAACACTATGCCACCAGGGCTCAGCCTGGTCTCAAACTTTTTAAACAGGGGGCCAGTTCACAGTCCATCAGACCGTTGGAGGGTCGCATTATAGTTAAACAAAACTACGAACAAATTCACTGGGGGCCAGGGATGAGTCAGACGCTAAGCAGCGGTGACGAAACCATCCGGTGGGCCGGATAAACGTCCTTGGTGGGCCACATGTGGCTCAAGGGCCATAGTTTGAGGACCCCTGCTTTAAATCAATGGTTCCGATCTTCCTCATGCTGCAATCCTTTCATACAGTTCCTCATGTGATGACCCCAACCATAACATTATTTCCATTGCTACTTCCTAACTTTAATTTTGCTAGTTATGAATCAACGTAAATATCTGATAAGCAAGCTGTCTTTTCATTGTTAAAAATGGAACATAATTCAACAAGCATAGTGATTAATCACAAAAATAATATGCAATTATATACTGTGAAATATTTATTTCTAATGGCAAATAAATGAAATTTGTCTTGAAGCATGGTGAAAACATGTTTTGTCTTTTTTTAAGGCATCACTGCCCTCAGGTGGTGGGAGTAGGAGGTCCAGCCTTTGCTCCTGTGAGCGGGAATTGAACCTCCGTCCCAGTGGGCCGCAGTCCCTCGCACAACCGCTACGCCACCGGGGCTCAGCCCTTTTTACTTTTTTTTTTTAGGGAAAACATGTTTTCTGAAGGTCTTAGTGGATCCCTGTGAAAGGGTCATTTGACCTCCAAAGAGATCGAGACCCACAGGTTGAGAACTGCTGCTTTAAGTGAGTAAAGAATAGAAATATCTTTTTTACCCCTCTGAAGACTCCATAAAACCAAGCTCACTGTCTTTGAATCCAGGCCAACTCATAGTGTCCCTTTCAGACAGGGTAGAACTCCTTCTGTGAATTTCCAAGTCTGTAAATCTTTATGAGAGTAGAAAGTTCAGTCTTTCTTCACAGCAATTGCTGGTTTTGTACTGCTGACCTTGCAGTTAACAGCCCAGTGCATAACCACTATGTGGTCAGGGTTTCTTGCTCCTCTAAATAAATTACACAATTAAGATGTTAGGCTATTTTATCCCTGCTGTTCCTACAATTATTGTTGCTATTTACAAGTTAGTGTCTGAGCACTATAGGACAGAATGTTTGATTTATTCTTTTTAAAAATAAAAATAGGATATGAAGAGCTAGCCTCTTGAGGTCTTGGTCCTTGCCCCTACTCTGATGGTGTGGTCTGGAAACCCTGCATTCCCACTTCCAGCATGTTGGAGGTGAGACTGGGCAGACCCCAGTTTCTAACCCTGTGAATTGGAGCAGGAGGGGGGGGGGTGTGGGCGAGGGCAGCAGAGGGCTCTGCTGGAGAAATGAGGGTTCCCTTACCCCAACTCCCAAACCAACTTTTCAAACTTGGTCTTTCGCTAAGTCAGGGTTTTACTCCCTCTGATTCCAGGTTGACCTTATGAACTCCTCCACCGCCTGGGTTACCTGCTCCCCATGCCTGCCTTCCCCCTTCCCCTCCTGTTCCCAAATACGTCCTCAGCTGTGCACTACTCATAGCAGGGTTAGTTGTGGGACTCAAAGGACAGGAAGCTATGTTGTTGTCTGATGCCTTTGTCTGGTTTGTTACGACTCGCAGTGACCCCGTAGGACAGGACTGAATCATCCCATAGGGCTTTCCAGGACTCTTCTAGGGTTTTCTTTATGGCAGCTAGGTCCCTGATTGCTAGGTCGTTCTGTGGAGGAACAATGTGGGGTTGAACCATCGACCTTCCCGTTGGCAGGAGCCAAACCCTTAACTGTTTCAGTTAGTCAGAAATGGACACCATGGCCATGAGCTTAAGCATTTGAGGTCCCCTCCATAAAGCCACCCAGAGGTTCACTGTTGCTCCGAGCCAACTCAGCAGCTCTGAGGAATGGGATTTAGTGGTTAAAGTGATCCAGTTACACGAGAAATATAATTTATCATTGTTGACAATATTTAGCAAACCAAAACCATTGCCACTGAATCCATGCAGACTCCGAGTGACACTACAGGGTGAGGGAGAACTACCCTTGTAGCTTTCCCAGACTGTTGTCTTTTTTTTTTTCTTTTTTTTTTTT
The DNA here is from genome assembly GCA_004026705.1 of Nesogale talazaci. Taxonomy (NCBI): domain Eukaryota; kingdom Metazoa; phylum Chordata; class Mammalia; order Afrosoricida; family Tenrecidae; genus Nesogale; species Nesogale talazaci. The sequence continues at coordinate 22,272 of PVJH01016389.1, forward strand.
GGGGGGGGGCATCACTGCTCTCCCGTGGTGGGAGTAGGAGGCCCAGCCCCACTGCTGGAATTGAACCTGTCCCGGTGGGCCGCAGTCCCGCGCACAACCACGACGCCACCGGGGCTCAGCCCAGACTGTTAAGTCTTTACGGGAGTAGAAAACCTTAGCGTCTCCCACACAGTGACTGGTAGCTTCGAACTGCAGACCTTGCAGCTAGCAACCCAATCTGTAAGGACCACTCCACCAGAGTAAGATGAATAATATTACCGAATCAAACCCACTATAGGCAGGACAGAGTAGAACTGCCCCATAGGGGACCCAAGGCTGAGAATCTTCCTGGAAGCACACTGTCACCTCTTCTCCCATGAAGGGGCTTGTGAGCACAGACTGCTCATCTTTGATTAGTTAGCTGCCCAATGCTTAACCCACTGTACCACCAGGCTCCTCTAAAGGTGCTACACACTGTGGTAGTGTGCTGTTTTGCCTGCTCTTCTATTTATTCCTCAGAGGAGCCCTGGTGACCCCATGGGTTAGGCATTGGATTGTTAACCGCTTGGTCAGCAGTTCAAGCCCCACCAGCTGCTCAGATGAACGATGAGACTATGCGTGCCTGTAACAAGTTGAAAAGTTGGGGCTGAGCCCTGGTGGCGTAGTGGTTGTGCACATGCCAATTCAGGGCCTTGAGCTAGTACCCTTGAGCGGGCCCCAACCTAGGCCAAGTGGGCTTAATTGAGCCAACGGGGTCAACCAGTACCATGGCTCACGCTTCCCAGCAGAAGGCCTTAAAAAGCCAGAAGCTGGAGGCCACAGGCTTCTTTTCAGCAATTTCTCTGCCTTCTGCTCAGTCAGGCCCAGGTGGCTTTCTTCCCCGGGCCCCTTCTCAGGCTGCCTGGGTGTGCGGTGCCACGAACATGGCCGTTTTCCGTTTACTGTAATGCCTGAAAAGTCTTGTCCTTTATTAAAAACCCACTTGGGTGGTGACCCAGGCTTTGGTGTGAATTTCTCTTGTGAGAGGCCAAGGACTGAGGTTAATCTCCCACCCGAGGACTTTCACCGTCTCAGAAATGGGCATACTGGATCACTGCCAGTTGGACTCACCAGAATGGCTTGAGGAGGGGGCGGGGGCGCGGAGGTTCCTGTTGCCGTTAGGGACCCCGGGCTGTAGTATCGAAGACGTCCTGGGCTTTTCTTCCCTCTGCTGTTCAAACAGGAAACCTAGGCTGAGAGATTGAGCCATCTGCCCAAAGTCTTCCATGTTGTCAACAGCAGAGCCAGGAGTGGAAACTAGGGCCAAGCCCTTGTTTGTGGTCAACCACAACAGGCCAGATTGCCCCGGCAAGGGCGGCTTCCGGTGCAGCGGCCCAGCCAGGGGCGCTGACTCCCGTTCCCGTGTTGAGAAGCGGCGCAGTTTACCAACCACGCAGTCCTTAGGAGGACGACTGGGGGGCTGGGTGGGGCGGCGTGGGCTAGGGCAACCACCTGCCCAAGAAAGGCTGGCCAGCAAAATAACATCAGCATTTGCAGTCCAAGGGGACAACTGGAAAAAAGCACTCACGCACTGAAGGAGCTGCTGGCTTCCCTGTCTCAGTAGGGTCTAGATCTCATCCCTAGAGGCACTGCCTTCTGGGCGGCAACCAGGGAGGCGGGGTGGGGGTGGGGGTGGGGTGGGGAGCCGAGAGTCTGGGCTGCACTGGGGTGCGTGAACTTCGGGCGCTGCTCACTTGCCAGCCTCCATCTGGGGAGAAGATGACATTTCCGGTGGCAACGGGGGCGAATGACGCGAGTCAGCAGGTATTTTCATGTGTTCGGAGGAGGAAGAATCACGACAGAAGCGTCAAGATTTGACACCCGACAACGTGAAGTGGTCAGTAGAAAAAAGGGGCCGTCTTCCTGGGCTTCACCTCTGAGCATGTTTCCCTGTCAAATGCGTCCTTCGCTTGGTTTCGGCCTTCTGGAGGTTTCTTAGAATATTTCAGATCAGACTGTCGGCTCTTAATACTGTATCTTTGCAGTGCTGGAGGCTCAAGGAGGGCGTACAGACAGCTGTGGTGGGGTGGGGGTGGGGTGGGGAGTGGGAAAAGAGGAACCAGGGGCTGATGAGCAAGACCTTGGCCTTCTCTGATAAGAGTATTTGATGGCGAGAAGCACAAGTCGTCAAAGGTTGGTGCTGCTAGGTGTGTTTCAAGCTCGCCAGCCCCTCCCTGGGAGGAAGAGGAGGCGGTCTACTCTTGCCAGGGTCCCCAAACTTTTAAACAAGGGGGCCAGTTCACTGTCCCTCCGACTGTGAGGGGGCCGGACTATAGTTAGAACAAAACAAACAAACAAAAACTATGAACAAATTCACTGCGGGCTGCTAACCAGGACAGCAATGGCAGCAAAAACACCCGGTGGACTGGATAAATGGCCGGCCGCATGTGGCCTGCAGGCCATAGTTTGAGGACCCCTGATCTACCGTTGGAGAGACCCTCTCAGCTTGTGAGGAGCAGGAACCGGCACAGCAGCAGTGGGTGAGTGCCATGGTTAGGTGTCGGCAGTTGGGATCCTGAAGCTATTCTGCTGGAGAAAGGGTGGCGCTTTCTTTTGATAAAGGTGACCATCTTAGAAACCCAATCGGGCATGTCTGCTCTGTCATAGAGGGTCATGATGTGTCAGAATCCACTGGATGGGCAATGTTTTTGTTCTTTTTGGGGGGTAATTCTGGACTTCTGTGTGATGGATTACAATTTACAAGCCACTTTCAAACCCTGTGACTTGACTTGTAGAGTCCCACCGGATGCTGAAGGGTAGCCCATGGCACAAGCTACGGAAACGGAGGCTGGATGCCCATGGCTGCACGGGACATGGCAGGCCAGGCCAGTCCCTTTGCTTCCTCCACCACTCGGGTTGCACTTGAAACCAGTGGCTAACCTGAGGGGGAAAGCAAACCACAGAAACAAACCCTCCACCGACGGGCTGTTCCTCCTCCCTCGACGCTCGCCAATGCTGTGCATGGAGTATGCGTGCCAGGCCCACCCAGAGATGTTTCTACGGCTGCTTCCGAGGCTGCACAAGCAGAGGAGCACAGCTTCCTCCTCTCCCACCCTCCCAGGGGTTGGGGGACTCCGTCCCACCTTTCCTACCACTGCCTAGGGCTTAACCTACTGTACCTACAGTGTGCTGAAAAGGTGAGCAGTATTCGGATTGACTTGAAAGACCTTAGGATTTTGTCTTTTGGGGGTAGGGGTTGGGGGAGAGGGTAAGTGGGTGGGTGATATTACTCTGAGGAAACCCCCTGCAGCACACATACCCCTTTTAAGAAGAATGTGAAGGAAGAAGTGGATCAAGGGGAAAAAAGGGGAGCTTTAAAAACATTTTTTCTCAAAAGAATGTGCCTATGTTAAGTGTTTTAAGTACTTTAGGATTCAGCATTTTTTCTATTACACGAAATGGTATAAAACAGCAGAGTAAGAAAACAGCTCTGAATTACCTGCCCTGATCTTTTCATTGGTGTGCTTTTATAACATACTCTTTGGAAGACACCCGACAACAGTAGGTAATCTGACCTACTGGTGGGTAAAACGGAATTTCACCCCATGTATGACTTCAAAATGAATTGCCCACATCGTTATCCTCTGGTCACTGAGAAACCATTTGAATTCTCTTGGAATCCAGATTTCTGGGCTCCATGGAACTGGTAACCCACTCAAGCCATTGCTTAATCTTGAGTCTTGAAGAAATTGGTCTCTTTAAAGCCACCTTTTGGACAAACAGTAGCTTAGTTTCACTTGTAAAATATGAGTAACCTTTGTCAGGAATCTTGTGAAGTATTTGCTATATGCAGTCAAGTTTGAGAATAGGAAACCCCAAGATTGGATCAGAAGCTATGCTTTAGGATAAACTGTTATTATGAAAACACTATTCTGGGCCCATTTCCATGGCAGCATATCCTTGCTTGTGATAAAATGAAATATAACACTATGTGAAAGAAAGATCTTTTCTTCAGGACAGTTTTCTGTTCATTTTTTACTTTAATAAATCATTTCAACGGGACATCTTAAATCTGAGTCTCTGTGTTTACCCTGCTTTGCAAACAACAGAGCCAATGAACTTCCACTCGTTTCAATTATTGGCTCAAAAAGTCTTTTTGCCTTAACACCATCAATCAAGTGGTTTTACATAACTTCTAGTGCAATCACTTTTATGTGATTGTGCAAACACTTTCAAAGCAGGGCTTCAGTCTAGAACGGATAACTTTTGTATTTGAAAATTCGGAGGTGTCTGTCTGTCCCGTCACTTTGAAATTTTGCCATTGCTGGACATTAGAGGTCCTATACGTGAGCTGTCAATCTTCTCGGCTCTCTGGGCTCACTTTGGCTGTGACTACAAGAATGATCGAATGAACTCAGGAAGGATAACGGAAATCTCTGCAGTTGGCACAAACCCAGGGAACAGAGGAGCCGGACCAACACAAGTGATAACAGTGCTTATCGTCTTTAACTTTCAAATAATGTGATATGAGACCACAGTTGGTAGCCTGCCTTTCTCCTCTGTCCGGAGCCATCCAGCCCGGACATGCTTGGCCTGGCTATAGTCACGTAGCCTAAACTCTGTCATGGTCTATTTGCCTGAGATTTGTGGTCTGTTACTTTTGTAACTTTTGCATAGACCTTGAGTTGTGGAGAGCTGGCCTCCTTTGGAGGGTGGTTGTAGGGACGGCCCTGGCCTTCGAGGCTTGACAAGATGATATAGGTAGGGAATACAGTATTTGTGATTATCCTCTGACTTGCAGGTGTGCTGACCTTCCCTTGTTAACTTTGAAGATAACTATGTTTCATGCCTTGGCTTGTTGCCTAGGCTTGCTTTCCTTATAAAATTGGTTTATTTCTCCCTAATAAGCGGAGTTTGATCAGCACTTGTCTTGCTCCACGTCTCTGTGTCTTTTCTTTATCCAGGTCACTACATGAGGGTCTCGCTGGACGAGACCCCAACAATCCTCGCCCACCACACTTGGGCTCTTACCAAAAGTTCATGACAACTTCACCTGTGCTGGTGTAATGTTCTGCACTTAGGATGTGCTGTCTCACCCAGCGCTCGCTGCATTTTATCAGGCGTGGAGTGTTGAGAACCACGCCAGGGAATCACAGACTAACTGTGAATTGTGACATTTTTGAGGCCTTCTCATGAGGCCAGGCAGAGAGCACTGCCAGTATCCATCCTCTACAATGACTGTTTTCTGTAATTTAAAAAGACCATTCATGGTGTGATTCAGGAACAAGTCCTGTTCCTGCCTGGTTCCCATAGTCTTTGCTTCCCTTCTAGAAGCAAGGCTTTCCTCGGTTTCTTGTACGTGTGGGTAAGTCAGAAAGTATTCCTACGGGGGTTCCAGAGCAGTCACGCATGGTTCATCCCAAAGAAAACTTACTTAAGCTTTTCTCGGTGGTCAGAGGATGGTTGCAGATAAATATCTCAATAAAGACTAGTCTTTATCCCCATAGGAAGTCTTAAAGAAACAGGTGGGGTGAGGGTTGGCGTAGCCTCATAAATCTTCGTGTGTGGAGATTAGCTAGCTTAAAGACCCAATCTTTACATCCATCCTTTTTTTTTTCTTCTGAACTCGCATTTCTGGATTCAAAGCCCAGAGTGCTAACCATTATACCAGGGGGCCCTTCCCATCCATCTTTAAAACAAGATCATAGCTCAACTGGTGAGAAAAGTTGTGCCAAAGGTCCCCACCCTCACCCCCATCATGACAATGGGTCTACATTCTCTACTTGTTCTCTGAGGGAATGAAGGAAGGTGTATGTTGTCCTCAGAATTTTGCTGTGAAACCTCACTCCATCCACCCTACTGCCCAAACCCTGCCCCTTCAGATGTCTGTTTGTGCCTAAAACTCAAAAGAACTTTGAAAAGGAATTCCATTTGAGTCCCTTCAAGGAGGCCCAAACTGCTGTTGTGACACGGTATCCATCAAAGAGCACAGAATTCTTCAGGAAGGGTTAGAGATATACGCCCCACTTTCAGAAGCATCTAGACCTAGATGAGGGATACGCTAAGAAACAATAGCTTCAAGTGTTGCCATTTTTTTTTGGTTAATGAAGGCTTCTGTCCTTTTGCAGCAAAGCTTTTTGACTTCCTCTTACATTCTGCCAGAAACCATTTTATCGAGCTGTTCTATAGCTTTCTGAAATATCTTATTTTCTCTTCCCTTCCTTGTCACGACTCTACTTCCTTTAAGTGGAAAAGGCTGTTGTCTGGAAAAAAGACAAATCCCATTTAGAATGCAGCGAGTCTCTGATAAGTGGGCCATCCAGCTTCAAACAGTCCCATGTTTGAAATGGTGTAGAACATTTGTTATTTACAATAACCCGCAAAAAGAGTGGACCAGTGTCCCAGTGTCATCATCATGGACCCAGTCTCGTTTTCCATGGTAGGATGCTCAGAAACCTAGATGGTGACTCAAGATCTCGTGACTGCAGAGCCAAGACACTACAAAATAAGATGAACCATGAAATCTGCCTTTGGAAGCCAACAGACTCGGATTTGGAACCTGAATCTGTCACAGCTGCATCTCTTTAGCAAAGTGACCTGACTCTTCTTTACAGATGACTCAATTCCCTCATCTGCGAAATGGTGATGACGGCAGACACTACATACATGGGAAAGGAACCCTGGTGCTGCAACTGGGAAGCACTCAGATAATGGTTGGCTTGCTGCTGTAAAGACTAACTTTGAAAGCCACATAGGGTATTTCCACTCTGTCAAACAAAGGTCTTTCTGAGTGCAAAATCACTTCAGTGGCACCTAACCAAAACACAGAGTTACAACGATTCGCAGAGGAAATAAACGCAGAGTTCCAGGTATGAAGCAGGGATGGCATGACTTCAGCTCACGTATGTCAGGTATACTCTCAGGAGAGAGCAGTCCCTGAAGAAGGACATGGTTCTTGGTAAAGTAGGGGCAGTAGGAAAGAGGAAGGCCCTCAACAAAAATGCGCAGACACAGCGGCTACAACAATGGGCTCAAGCATAAGAACAAAGAGGATGGCGCAGGCCAGGCGGTGTTTTGATTCTGTTGTACATCAGGTTGCTAAGGCTCAGAACCGACTCCCCACCACCATCACCAAACCAAAACAGCAAACCAGTTACGGTCGTGTTGATTTCAGTTCATGCTCATTCCATGTGCACAGAGCAGAATTGCTCCGCAGTTTTCTAAGCTGTGGCCTTTCCTAAGTAGATGACCAGGCCTTTCTTCTGAGGCATCTCTGGAGGGCCTCAAACTGCCAAGTTTGTCATGAATGGCCAAGTGCCTAACTGTACCACTCAGGGTTTCATGCTGGGTATATGATAGTTGTACAAAGAGTGATAACTATGCTATTCTCCACGGCCCATCTACTCATTTAGTCATCATTCAATAAATAGCAGCAGGTACTGTCCTACGTGTTGGGGATAAGCACAGAATACAAGATTGTAAAAACTACTACCCGGGCTGAGCCCCGGTGGCGTCGTGGTTGTGCGCGGGATTGCGGCCCACTGGGACGGAGGTTCAATTCCAGCAGTGGGGCTGGGCCTCCTACTCCCACCGCCGGAGAGCAGTGATGCCCCCGCCCCCCCCAAAAAAAAAAAACAAACAAAAAAACTGCTACCCTTACAGAGTTTACATTTGAGTTAGGGTAAAGTGGACAACCAAAGTACATGGTATGCTAGATGGAAAAGGAATGTGAGCGCTAGAGGGGGAGGAGGAAGGACTGTGACTTAGAAGGCATCTCTAAGAAGATGGCCTTTGAGCAGAATTCTGCAGGATGGAGCAAGTCACATGTAAACCCGTGGCATCAGTTCAAGCAGAAAGACAGTACAGAGATGACTGAGGTAATGAACAGGTTGGAATGAGCGAGGGAGATGCTGGAGATTAAGTCAAGGAAGATGGAAGCAACTGATAAACTAGGGCTTCGTGGATCAATGAAAAGACTTGGACTTTTACTTTTAAGTAAAATGTTACCATGGTGAGGGACTTGGGCCGGAAAGTTCTGTTGAAAACAGTCTGAGGAAAAATTGGAAGCTTGGAAACCAATTAAATTATTGGATCACGTAGGGGCTGTGGTTTAGACTCGAGTTATATTAGACTATGGAAAGAATAGAGGGGTTTGATTCTGGACATACCTATAGGTTGAAAAGAATGATGGTAGAATCTGCCTGTGGAGAGAAAGTGGGGAGAGAGGAAAGTAGAGGAGACAAGGAGGAGTCTGTGCTTCAGCACCTGCGCAACAGGAAGGATGTAGTTGCTCTGAATTCAGATGGAGACACCTTGGAGGAAGTAGGCTTTGGATGTACGGTGGAAGGCTAGTACATGGTTTAGAGCTTGGTAAGTTTGAGCTTCCTTTTTTCACACTGACATGGAGAAGATCTGTGGGTGTGCGCATTGGTACTTCAGTGGAACGTTCCCAGCTGAACACTGCCATCCATGGGAAGAGAGGATCCTGAGAAAGCTGTGCCCTCCAGGTTTAGGGGGGCAGGAAGATTAGAAAGAACCCATCAAGGGGACTGAGAAACAGTAGGAGGAAGCGCAGAAGAGTGTGGAATCCTGGCAGTCAAGAGGAGAAAGGGTTTGAAGGAGGCCATGAAAGGATCAAGTAGGACAACTGGTCAGAGCAACATGCACTTGCTCCGCCATGCTGTCCCTAACACTTTGATGGAGTGTCAGGGACAAGGGCTGATTGGAGCACTTAAAGAGACGGGGAGAAGGATCAGCAGGCCCTCTGGAGGAGTTTTGCTATAAAACGGAATAGGGATTCCTGAGAGTGTTTTTTGTTTCCCTACTTCCATTTCAGATGAGAACAAGAATGGCATGCCTCCATTCTAAGAAGTTCCCTGGAGAAGGCCTCCATGCTAGGTAAAGTGGAGGGCCAGAGTGCAAAAGAGGAAGACACTTTTCGAGATGGGTTCATGACAACGGGCTTGAACATCACAATTGTGAAGCCACGCAGTGTTCTGTCCTGCTGTACAACAGACAGGGCTGCTGTGAGCTGGAACAACCTCAAAACAGTCAACATACTCACGCTCAGCAAAGTTCGGCAGATGCAGAGAGGTAACTTCATGACACCGTTATTATAAACCTGAAACTTGCTCTTTTTTTTTTTTTTTGGCATCACTGCTCTCGGTGGTGGGAGTAGGAGGCCCAGCCCCACTGCTGGAATTGAACCTCCGTCCCAGTGGGCCGCAGTCTCGCGCACAACCACTACGCCACCGGGGCTCAGCCCAACACCGTCATTATAAAGGAAAACAGAAGAAAACTGAAAAAGAAAAGGGTTTTACACCAAAGGAAAAGACCACGGCAGAGGCAGCAGCTTGGGAAGCGGAGGGGAGGGAGGAGGGAGAACAGTGGAGGAGAAGAAAGAGGAAAGATCCTTATGCACGGGGAGCTTACTGTCACTGTGCGGGTGGGACGGGCTAAGAGACCGCACATGCTCCAATCAACCCTGACTCACTGCCTCTTAGAGTGTCAATGTGGACTCCTAGAGGCCCTACGCAGGTTAGAACTGCCCCCAAGGGTTTCTGAGATGGAAACTACATATTGAATGCATTTGTTTCTATTCTAGTCCACAAATAGATGGATAGAATAATTTAAAATATTTTTTTTATTACACGCAAAACCAGAAAGGGAAGGGAAGGGTCCTTGACCCATCAGGTCTAAACACGGGTCTGAGTGCCTAGAAAAGGAAAAGTAAAATTAAAAATGACTTCAATTTTTTGGTGTGACAGATAAGCCTTCCCCGCCCCTATCCCCCCCCCACCCCTCCACCCCCCCCACCAAACAGACACAGGAGACTGATCCAGGTACTGGGGGGTGGGGGGTGGGGGGGTGGGGAACACGATGCTGGCAGCCCCGGTGAGAATTGCTGAAGCAGGTCCTTGAGTTGGCAAAAAGAGGAGGGGCTGACTGCACCCATGGGTAGGAACAAGGAGGGTGGATTGAGAAGACTTACACTGGGGCATGATGCTGGGAACTGGGCCGTTGTGGAGGCACTTTGTTGTGGGATTCTTCATGAAAATGTGGTAAGGTCAAGATCATCAGCAATGAAGTTTGAGGAGAAAGAAGGCAGGAAGTAGAGACCTCACAGTAAGAAAGGTAAATATCAGTCCCCACACCCAAGTCCAGAAGAATTGCATGGTTTCCCATGACCACTACCAAATGCTCTTTGTAAAAAGGTCACATTAAAAGGCCCTGGGTAAATTAAGAGAAAAATGTGGGGCAAAATTCAAAATCACAAGAGAGAAGAATAGGCTTACTGGTTGGGTTACTGGAGGAAGCCACAGACTAGGGTTCTTTGACATCTTAAAAGTCTAGAAATGAAATCCAACTTGTATTAGAATACGCAACCATTTATGATTAAGAGAAAAGTGGCAGCACTTAGCCATGCACACAGTTCAGAGGGTTAGGCATGAAGAAGGACGGAAACCGGAGATGCAGGGAGGAGGTGGGATAAATGAGCATCCAGTGGCCGAATGGCATTGGATGAGCTGAAACAAAATTATGGGAATTGCTGAATGTGAAATTGATCTGCTCTGTAAACCTTCACCTAATTCATGATTTTTAAAAAAGGAAACAACTCTGTAATATTTTCCATTCACCAATTAATTTAATCTTTAGATATCTGTTACAATTTTATCCACAATTTCTATTTCAAGACACAGTTCTTTAAAAAAAATTTTTTTTTGGACACAGTTCTTTTTCTTATCTTCTTGGAATAGAGTGCTATATGTGGGCCAGAAATCTGCCCACTAAATATTTACATATAAATGTACTTCTTTCCGTCAGCTGGAGTGTTGTTTTGGTTGTTGTTCAAATCTGTCTGGCTACCTTAAAAAAAAAAAAAGACTATCTTTGGCAGATCATGAAACAAATTTTTTTTTCATCGTTTGCATGACTTAGAACAGTTTACATAATTGTGATAATCTCTTTACAGGGCACTTGAATTTCTCATATTTAATCTTTTTTCCCCTCTCTCTTTCCAGGTATAAAATTTTCTCTGATATAGACTAAGAATTTCAAGACTCTGGATTAGAACTTCTGATGAGGTCAATGAAATAGGTGAATTAAATTCCACATTGTCTTACATGCTGACTTCATTTTGTTGTTGAAGAGCAGGGCTAAAGTTGTAGTGTTTTGGAGGCTTGGCTAAGTGCTGTCAATAGCCAATAGTAGTTGTCTTACCAATAGATGGAATGAGAGATAGGAGTGTATAGAAGACCCTTCAATAGCGTCAAGATTTCCGAATTTGTCTACGACTTCTTTAGACCTTTTATGTTTTATACACGTTCTATATTCTGCCCCAGTATAACTTAAAAGTCTATGTCTCTGAACTATGGAGCTGACAAAGAATATTGAAAATACCAAGGAGTGCCAAAAAACCAAATAGATCTGCCTTGGAAGAAGTACAGCTGGTGTGTGCCTTAGAGTAAAGTGACCAGACGGCATGCTTTTGAACAGTTTTTCCTGTGTCCCACAGCATTTTTTTTTTTAAGTCCTGATTTTTGGAAAGAATGTATGACAAGCTAGGGAACGGGAAGGGATTATACTCCCCACCCCCAGCCCACCCCCTGGTCAATGGTGTCCCACTTTACCAATGTTATAATCTGGTCTCTTTACCTTAGAGGCAAAGATGGGGAGACTCCATCTCACATGCTTTGGACATGTTGTCAGGAGAGACCAGTCCCTGGAGGACATCATGCTTGGTAAAGTAGCATAGAAGAGGAAGGTCCTCAACCAGATGCATGGACACAGTGACTGCCAACAGTGGACTCGGGCATAGAAACTATTGTGAGGGTGATGCAGGACCTGGCAGTGTTTCGTTCAGTCACTTTGAGTCACAACTGCTTTAATGTTATCTAATAACAACCTAATGGCCTTTGCAGGCAAGAAGAGTTGAGTTCAGAGTCTTAAGTCAACAGAGATCCACTAGTTTGGTGACTTTGGGTAAGTTTGTCAACCTTTCTGGACCACTTTTGAGAAGTGGTCAGTTGAGAAGATCAGCTCTGTGCAGCACTAAGCAGAGTGGTTGTTAGTGTGCAAAACGTATGATCACATGACAATCGCTAAGAATAAAGAAATATGTCTCTACTGCTGGTTGGATAAACTGACTTTGCATAGATCCAACTTAAAATAAATTCCTAACTTTGCATCTTGCATCCCAGGAATGGTCATTTTCTCAGTAGCCCTTTCTAAGTGGGGTCAATAGCTGTCTAATTGCGTTCCGACACCACCGTGGTTAAGCACTTGTCTGCCATTTGAAAGGCTGCTGGTTTGAACACAGCAATGCCGTGGGGAAAAGGCCTGGCTATCTGCTTCTGTACAGATTAAACAACAAAACGAAGCCCATTGCTGTGGAACCATCAATTGTGACTCATAGTGGCTTCGTGGAACAGAAGGTGTTTGCAGAAGCAGACTGGCATGTTTTTCTGTCATCGTGCATAACTGTTATATTTTAACTGCATTTATCCACTGCACTATCAGGATGCACTTTCTGTGGCCAAGAAAACTGTACCAGACATTCTACTCTGTCCCCTGGGGTTGCTTTCAGTTGGAATCAACTTGAAAGCAATGATTTATTTTTTGGCATCACTGCCCTCTGGTGGGAGTGGGAGGTCCAGCCTTGCTCCTGGAGAGCTGCTGCTGGATTTGAACCGCCAAGCCCAGGGGCCACAGAGTCACACTCAACCACTACGCCATAGGGGCTCAGCCCCAAAGCAATGATTCTTAAAGTTTTTATAAAGTCAGTCTGTATGTTAACATGAAGCTGGACTTCATGAAAAAGAAGGACTTCAGGAGTGGAGGAAGGCTCATTAATACACTGAGATGGATAGGTTGAGATGATGCAAACGTGTGTGCTGAAAAGTGAGGAGGACGTGAAGCAATTACTGATGGAAATCAAAGATGATAGCCATCAGTGTAGATTACACCTCAAGCAAATAAATGAAACCCCACCAAACTCACTGTCATCCAGCCAATTTCAACTCCGTGACCCTAGAGGGCAAGACAGAAAACTGCCCCTATGAGCTTCCGAAACTCTGCGAGTAGAGGGCTTCATCTTTCTTCCAAGGAAGGCCCTAGTCGTTCTGAACTGCTGACCTTGTGATTAACAACCCAACTTGTAAACACTATGCCACCAGAGCTCAATACATCAAAGGACATATTGCATTTGGCAAATCTGCAACCCCAACCTTCTTTAAAGTGTTAAACAGCAAAGATGTTGCTTTGAGAACTAAGGTGGACCTCTGATGCCAGCCATGACATTTTTAATGACCTCATATGCATAGGAAAAGCTAAACAGCGAATGAAAGAAGACCAAAGGAAGAGGGATGCATCTGAATTATGGTGTTGCTTGCTGACGAAATTTGTAATTAGCATTGACTTCCAGAAGAAAAAATTAATGTGTTGTATCAATACGGACAGAATGTTCCTTATAAATAACAATGGCAAGACGACTTCTTGCTTGCTTTGGACTTGTTAGCAGGAAAGACCATTCCCTGGAGAAGGAGTTCAGGTTTGGTAGAGAGTGAAAAAAGAGGAAGACTCTCAATTAGATGGATTTAGACTGTGGCTGCCACAATGGGTTCACATAGAAAAAAGATTGTGAGGATGGTGTAGACTGAGGTAGTGTTTCCTTTGTTTGTACACAGGGTCTCCATGAGTGGGTACCAGCTCAATGGCATGGTTGCCTACTTATATGAAATGGGCATGGGAAGCAAGCTCAAGGTAAAAGCAACAAGACTCATGGTCCTGGAGAGATTGGGGGGGAGGGGAGAAGGAGCTAGGGGAAGGGAGTGGTGAACAAACAACCCTACAGACAGGGAACAATTAGGGAATTAAAATCAGCAACAAGGACGTAGAAATCCTCAAGGTATTGGAACAACAGCAATCTAGTTGAGAGGAATTACTAAGGGGCAGAACTAGGGCAAGCCATAATGGTGAGGCAAGAGGAATGTGAAAGGAAAACAGGAATAATCTAGGAAGTAAAGGTATAAGCATAGGTGTGTGTATGTGTATACACATTAATCATAAAAATAGAGGTCTTGACCAATGTGCATGTATTTATATGGCAATATCCCGAGGTTGTGATTGGATTTCCTCTGCTCTTGCTCTCCCTCAATGCAAGAATGCTTTGTTCTAACAACCTGGCATTATGTGATGTTCACCCCTCCTGGCACAATCTCTGAAGACAAAATGGGTGCATAAGCAAACGTGATGTAGAAAGTGGATGGTGCCAGCTATCAAAAGATATAGCATCTGGAGTCTTAAAGGCTTGAAAGTAAATAAGCAGCCATGTAGTCCAGAAGCAGCAAGCCTACATGGAAGAAGCACACCAACCTCTGCAATCATGAGGTGTCACTGGAACCAGGTAATAGGCATCAGAAGACTACAAACAAACAAACAAGCAAACCATACTGCTGAGAGTGAGCGATGTCAGAGCAGAGACCCCAAACCCTTCAGTAGACAATGGGAAATTTCCTCACTGAGGAGTCACAGGGAAGGCATGGGTCAATCAGGGTGCAGTAAAGCACCGATGAAACATTGGTTCCTTGAGGTTTCCTCAGCCTCCCACTGTCATGACCCTAGTGGGGGTTAAACTGGAGCATGTGCACCGGTACAGATAAGACATAAGAGCTCACAACACATGGAATCCAAGAACAGGAATGGAAGTAGTGATACCAGGAGGGCAGGGGAAAGGAGAAAGGGGCAACCAATTTCAATGATTGACAGACACATAACCACACCCCCCACCCAGGGGGACAAGCCACAGAAACCATTAGGGAAGGGAGACAGTGGTTGGTGTGAGATATAACAATAATAATTCCGGGCTGAGCCCCAGTGGCGTAGTGGTTGTGCGCGGGACTGCGGCCCACTGGGATGGAGGCTCAATTTCAGCAGAGGCTCCACAGGAGCAAAGGCTGGGCCTCCTACTTCCACCATCAGAGGGCAGTGATGCACCCCCTCAAAAAAATAATTCATCAAGGGGCCACAAGGTGGGGGTGGTGGAAAAAGTTGCTGACATCAAGGGCTCAATAGAAAATGTCTAGAAAATGATGACAACATATGTTCAAATGTGCTTGCTATAATGAATGTATGGAGTATTACACCAGCTCTAAGATCCCCCAATAAAATGTTTTAAAAATAAATCATGAGTCAGTATCTTCTCCAAGACACCCAACAACAACGTCTACCTAATTATCCAAGATGGAAATCATCGACTCTTTCCATCCTGGACCACAGAGAGTAGCTTTGTGTACATCACTCTCTGATCAGCTCCCCTTTCTTCACTCCTGCAGCCTCTTTTCATTCATGTCTAGATTCCTACTATGACATCCTACATCATCTTCCTGTTTGTACGAGCTCCTTCCTCCCACCCATTCTCTCATTTCCATTTCCTCGGCTGAATTTAACCTGAAAAATGCTGCGCTGATTTTCCTGAAAACCCCAACCCCTCTGCCCCTTCTTCATCACATTAGCAAAACACCCATTACGTCCCAGAGACACAGATGTTCCCAGTGGACAAGGCACCTGGATTCTCTTAGACAACAAGGGTCACCAACAGCACTTTCTGGGTATATTGCTTCGAGCATGTCTTGTGTATAGCATTTTGTACAAAACCAGCAACCATTTACTGATCATCTATTATGCAGACATCACGGTTGTTCCCGACAACCACCTTCATGAGGATTATGAGGTGACAGATCAGACGACCTAGAGGGCCAGGATATGCCCCAGGGCAGTACGAGATTCTGTGTATGCTTGTACCTTGTCCACCTCAGCACCAGGCACGTCTCTGCTCCTGCAAGGATAGTCTCAGGCCCAACAGTGGGGCCACCCTGAGCGTGGTGATACCACCAGAAATTAAATGTTGTGGCAAAGTCAAGCAAGTTGCTTTATTACTTGCAAGGGACAGAGGCTGATGCTGAGGTGACAATGCCAAATCCATCATTTAACATGTCACTGCTTTGATATCAGGCACCCATATAGTGACAGCAGGCTCAGGAGCACTTGACAACTGGTGGAGTCACTGAATCAGGACCCTGAGAGAAAATGGAATGCTTAGCTTATTTAAAAGCTCATTCCTGGGGGTGGGGGGTGGGAACGTGCAGGATTATTCAGAGCTGTGCTAGCCCACAGACTTGGAACGAGGAGGCCCTGTCATTGGCAGAGCTTGATGAATCACAGATATTTTAGGAGGGAGGAAGTAGACTTGAGACAAACTGGCATAGGCTTGCCTGTCATAGGCTAAGTTTGTTACAGAATAGTACAGAAGGAGCTAATTTGCTCTCTCTATGGAAAATCCCAGAAAGGGTGTGTATGAATACACTTTTTTTTTTTTTTTTGGCATCATTGCTCTCCGGTGGTGGGAGTAGGAGGCCCAGCCCCACTGCTGGAATTGAACCTCCGTCCCAGTGGGCCACAGTCCCGCGCACAACCACTACGCCACCGGGGCTCAGCCTGAATACACTTTCTAAGTAGATTTCTTCAGAATAAGTGATGTGGCAAGATGCTTGACTGAGTGAGCACAAGCATACAGTAGTGCAAGGGCACAGGGTCCTGTCCCACCAGAGTAGGAGAGGGAAGAGGCAGAGAGGGCAGGCCAGTGAGTATGCTACCTGGTCAACCATACGAAGAGGAGAGGAAGGCAATTAGGAACTCCTATTGGTCACTTGCTGGTCTTCTGGTCAACCTTGTCCTCTCAGTAGAGGGGCAGCCCTTTCTTGAGAGAACTTGGATGGGGCAGCAACCTCGCCAGCCAGAGAACATGTCCTTGTGTCTTCAGAATATTTTGGAGAAGTGGTTCAAGTCTTCCTTTTCCATATGGGGTTCATCTTGGTCTCTAGCTGTGCTACTAGATGTGCTGGCTGCCAGTATTCCACTTCATCCCAACCAACAACTTATCTTAACAATTTGTCTCAAGTATTGGAGACAAAGGCTTAGACCGATTTAGCCCTCACTTAGCCACTTCCAGGTCAAGACCCTTTTCTTTTTTCACGGAGTGAGCAAAGTATGCTCACAAGGTGATGCTGGAAGCCCCAGGTAAGTTCACCAGGGGACCCTGCTTTTATTTGCCTCCTTCCTATGAACAGTCAATTAGAGTCTGACCACTGGGACATTTAATCGCTACTTAAAAGAGCTGAAAGGGGTCTGGTGGGAGCAGAAAGCCTCAACTTTCTTCCGACCAGTGGCTGGTGGTTTCAAACTGCTGACTTTGTGGCTAACAGCCCAACACGTAACCACTGTGACACCAGGGCCCCTTGGTATAAAATACAGACTATAGAGAAAGGAGATCTGGGCTGAGCCCTGGTGGCGTAGTGGTTGTGTGCAGGACTGCGGCCCACTGGGTTGGTGGTTCAAATCTAGCAGTAGCTTTCCAGGAGCAAGGCTGGGCCTCCTACTCCCACCAGGGGGCAGTGATGCCCACAAAAAGAAAGAAAAAGGAGATCTTTGGCCTTGTCTCCGAGGCCAGGCCCCCATTAGCCAGATGACTCAGCAGAGAGGGAGGAAAAACCCCAAACCAAACCCACTGCCAGTGAGTCCCTGCCGAGCCACAGGAGGCCTGTATAGGGTTTCCAAGACTGTGCACCTCTTTCTCCTGCAGAGTAGCTGGTGGGGTGGAATCTCCAATTGCAGCTAGCAGCTCCAGTGCTCAACCCAGAACACCACCTGGGCTCCATAGAGAGGGAGGAGCTAGAGCATAAAAATACCCAGCAGGCATCAAACCAACTGTTGGTACTGTCAGGGTTAACGTTCATTGAGTGCTAGGTACTTTGTCCTTTCTTCTTTCTTTTCTCATAGAAATACTGGCTATATTTATTTATAGCTACAGTATCATCTACACACAACTGCAACCATATGGAAAAGTAAGTGATTAGGGAGGTAACTGACCCAGGATATCCAAAATTTAAAAAGCAACAATATTAAAGACTAACCACACACAAATATTAATATATATCACGAGTTAATACATAGCTACAATAAAATACTCTACTAAATTTAAAAGGTAACGTTACATGGTCTGTTTAAAGCAATCAGCTAATTTGAAGACAACGAAGCTGGCATATTAGCAGGTACAATTAGAAATGCCCATCTCTTCCACTTTAGATGCATGGCCTGGCTCCCCTGGTCCTTCGGCCCAGGCAGAATAAGGAAAGTGGGCTGCAGATGAGGACTATGAGGAAACCCAAGGCATCACACACATTCCAAGAAAACTCCAACACCAACTTGCTGCCACCGATGGACTTAATCGGACAGGAGAGAATTGCCCCTGTAGGGATCTGAGCCTGGAACTCTGTATGCATGCACGAACTCTCATCTTTCTCTTGAACAGCTGGTAATTTCGAACTGCTGGCTTTGCAGTCAACAGCCCAATGCATAAGTAAATGACACCACCACCAGGGTACCGTTACACATGCTAAGAGCACCTGAAAACCAGACGGGACTTGCCAACTTGGGAGGCAGTAGGGACTGAAGAGAAGGTATGCATGCACAAAGGGAGTTGGCCGTAAAGCAGCCTTGCTTCTGGAGTTCCGGTTCAGACTAGACTCCTCTGTACACCAAACCGGTATTCTTCACATCCTCTAAGAAGCACAGTCACTCCCTTACACTTTCAGTTTCTCAATTTTCCCATTTCTACACGTGTGAGAAGAGAAAAACCAATCCTCTACCATCCTAAAACAGAAACATCAGAAGCAACAGTAGTCCCAGTGTTGGAGGGGATAAGGAAGGGTGGGGATTGTGGCATACAAAAACCCAGGGCAAATCACTGATATCACTGACTCATAGCGAACTGACTCATAACGACTGTGGCAGTGGTTCTCAACGTGTGCATCGCAACCCCTTTGGGGGTCAAACCACCCTTTCACAGGGGTCGCCTAAGACCATTGGAAAACACATATTTCTGATGGTCTTAGAAACAAAGACACTGCTCCTCTGTTTCCAGGCGGGTCCACCCACATGCAGATATGCCCACATATGAGACTGCTACCCATGCTACACCACACTTCAAGACAAAATTTCATTTATTTGTCATTAGAAATAAATATTTCACCACATATAATTACACGTTACTTTTGTGATTCATCACTATGCTTTCATGACGTTCCATTTGTAACAAAAATACATACTGCCTATCAGATATTTACATGATTCCTAACAGTAGCAAAATGAAAGTGAGGAAGTAGCAATGAAAATCATTGTGGTTGGGGGCACCACCACACAACAAACTATATGAAGGGGTCTCAGCATGAGGAAGGCGGAGCCATCGCTGCCCTATGGGCTTCTGAGACTGCCACTCTTTATGAGAGGAGTAAGTCCGGTATCCACCACTATGCCACCCTGGCCCCTTCTTCCCCCTCGTTACTGCCAGATATAAATACAGACTTATTTGGGATACAGCTGGATTTTTAAACATTGGCTCAAGAAAGAAAGAATAATGTTCAGGAAACCAAATACATTTACAGTCATTTTTTTTTTTTTTTAACAGCTAACTAAATCAGGGTTTTCCAGTGGGCTGTGGGCTAGGCACGGGACTGAGGTTCAAACCCAAAAGCACTTCCCAGGGAGAGAGATGAGGCAGGCCATTTCAGTAAAGATTTATGGGCCGAGAAGCCCCAGGAGACGTGCTCGTCTGTCTTAGGGAGTGGCTTCGGGTCAGAAGCGACTCAACAGCAGCGGGTCTGATTAGCTTTGAGACAGTGAGGGGAATCGCATGCAGGCAAGCACCTGGGTGTTGGGGACCACACAGACTCAAATCAAATTAAGGCAGCAACTCACAGCAGCTGAGCAGCGAGGCGTGGAGAGGCTGCCAAACGGGCAGAGGTGAATTCTGAAAGCCAACTGCCTCAGGTACAAAGACACTTTCTATCTGAGCTGTTAGAGAGACCAGGGTTGGTTTCCCAGGCAACACTCTGTCCTGGGCAGCGGAAAGCCGGTGTACTTCTGCAGTGCAGCAGCATTTCATGATGACAACGTTGGCACCAGGTCCTAGAATCCGGCCAAGGCAAGGATCAAAGCTAAGATGTGACTGGGTAACAACTTCCTACTGATGATACATTTTAATGCTTTCATCAGGCACCAAGAACTCCTAATGAATTCTGTTTTCTGTGCTCCCAACCTCCACCCTCTAACCTTGACCTATGTGATAAAATTCATCAAATAAGACCCTCCATGTCTGAATAGCTCTTAAACACTCTTCTAGGTTTACTTTTTTAAATACTTATTTTTTGTTAATTATGAGTATAGGTAATTAGATATTTCTAAAACCAACCTCCTGGCATTTAATTGACCTGGATGGTCCTTAATAATTCTTCACAATTGGACAAAGCCTAATGGCTTATTTCCAGACAGATGTAAACATGCCACGCCTCAAAGATAAACTAAAAAATGATTTGCTTCCTGAGTGTTAACCAGCTGCCATCTGTGGGTTTCGACTCATGACGACCCCCAATGTGTGAGACAGGCACGGGGAGTAGAACTTCCCCGCGGTGTGGCAGTGGCTGATTGGACCATTTGGCCTCTCTTCCACAGGAGTCTCTGAGTAGGCACAAATCTCTAAGCTTTAACTTGGCAGCCAAGCATGTCAACTGCACCAACCAATGAGCCTTCCTTTATGTTACCACACACACCACACAGCATACACACACACTCCCCAGATGACTGCCAGGGAGCCAATTCCAATTCATATCGATTCTATATAGGGCTTCTGAGACGGTAAATCAGTAGAGGGGCAGACCACCTTATCCTTTCCTGTCTGAGTGGCTGGTGGGTTTGAACTGTCCACTTTTACACTAGCAGCCCAATATCCAACCCACAATGCCACCAGGGATCCTTTCCTCTATGTTCTTGTTAGGTACTGTGCTAGTCGGGGTTGACTAGAGAAACAAATCCAGAGACATTCATATGTGTATAAGCAACCGTTTTAAACATAAGAGCAATTTAATATTGAACCCAGTCCAGATCAAGTCCCTATGTCTTAGCCCATGTGTCTGATAACAGTCTGTCCATTCCTCTTCAGACTCCTGCAACACATGCGATGATGCAGAATGCAGAAGATCACAGGCCAGAGGGTGGGAAGTTGTGGATCCAGTGGTGTTGTAAGCATCTCAGTACTGGCAGTCTCCACGTGGCTCCTCCAGCTCCAGGGTTCTTGTCAACAGGCATGTCTTACAGGGAGAGTGTGTGCCCCTCCTCCAGAGACGAAGACAGAAGTTCCCAGAAGTCCTCAGAAGGTCATGCTCACACAGAGACCACATTGACTGTGACCTGACTGACAAGTTAGACCCCACCCCTTGGCAAGTTGACAGATTATATAACTGCCACAGGTACCAGCCATGGTGTGCGGTCTCACGTACAGGGCCCTTTTGGGCAATAGAATCCAACACTGCCGTGTCCGGCACCATCCTCACCACCACTGTTACGTTTGAGTTCACCGTTGCTGCCATTGCGTTTATCCATCAGAGTGAAGGCCTTCCTTTTTTCTTTGACCCCCACCTCTCCCTACACTATTTGAACTCTTGACAGCTGCTTCTATGAGCACTGATGGCGGATCCAAGCAGAATGAAATTGTTGGCAATCTCACTCTTTTCTACATTTCCCATGGTTCAATTGTGAGAATGCTTGCTTTCGTTACAAAGAATTATAATCCACACTGAAGGTGGTCACCTCTGATCTTCAGCAGCCAGCGCGGTGTGCTAGCGTAGTGGGGTATCCAAGAAACTGCTAACCACAAGGTCAGTACTTTGAAAGCCCCAGCTGAGGTGAGGGAGAAGAGTGAGGGTTTTTACGTTCATAGAGCTTCATAGTCCTGAAAACCCACAAGGGTGGTTTTTCTTTGTCTCACAGGGTCAAAATGAGTTGGAATTGCTATCAACTTGTGGCAGTCCACTTGAGTGCTGCATATAAACTAGAACTTAGAGAACCCTTCCAAGTAACCTAATCAAATCTTTATATATATATATATTTTTTGGGGGGGGGGCATCACTGCTCTCTGGTGGTGGGAGGAGGAGGCCCGGCCTAGCTGCTGGAATTGAAGCTCCGTCCCAGAGGGCCGCAGTCCCGCGCACAACCACTACGCCACCGGGGCTCAGCCCTATATATTTTTAACAACACTGGGAAAACAAAACGAAAACAAAGCACTGTGCCTTTTAACCCACATCTTACTTGTGCCCTTTCCTGTTGGACATCCCTTGTTCTCTTTCTTTGTTCTCTGAACTGAGACGGAGCAGGGCTTTGATCTGGTACAGCATGGAAGCACCCTGTCGCTGCGGCCGTACAAACAGGGCAGAGGAATATGAATGAGCTAGATGAGAGCACATTTGAGTGTGTTCATTGTGGGGTGACTAACTGCTCCCCCAAAGGGCTGGGTCATCAACGCAACAAAGTCAACTCAAGGGGAGAACTCTCATTGCTGCCTGTAACTCTCAGCTCTTGGTCCAGAGCCATTATAAAATGTTACATGCGGTACACATCAATAAACAAGATAATTTCAGATTGCAATACGTGGCTGCATAGTGGCCATTTGTTGTTTTTGCCCCATCTGCTCCCATTTCCTAGAATAGCACCCTTGGTTTCTTCTGGAAAATTATTGCTTGCCATCTGGAAAATGATCACTTGTCTTGGTGGCTGGTAATCAGACTGTACTCTCCTCCGCTGGTCAAGAGGTGGGTCTATGACCCAGATGCCCCCATGCGCTGCAAAGTGGCTGTGACACAACAAGACGCTAGACAAGCGCTTCCCAAGTTGAGAATCGCTGTACCCTCCGGGGGTTGGGGTGGAGTGGGAGGTGGGGGGGGGGCCTAGAGGAATCCATGTGTGTGTGTGTGTGTGTGTTGCAAAAGCAGATATTTACATATATTCCGAGGAGGTGGCAGAGGGCTATTCATTAAGCAGCACACCACAAGGTCAGGTAGTTTGAAACTACCTGCTGTTGTGAGGGAGAAAGATTGGGTGCTCTATCCCCTTGCAGTGCTAGTCTTGAAACCCACAGGGTCGGTTCTGCCCTGTTCTACAAGGTAGTGAGCTTGGAGGGAGTCAGACTAGATGGGATGGCAGTGACTTTGAGTTTGACACCATTATCCTGGATAATGAGCTCTGGAACAAATGTTTTTCATTGCCAAGGGGATGTGGGCTAATTTTTTTTTTTTTGTTTCCCTGAGAAGGGGGGCCATTGGCTAAGTTGACTGCATGAAGTGTAAGGCAAGGCCTCATGAGACAATAACAACAAAAAACATTCCTTTCTTGGCAATGGACTAGTCTCCTGTCTGAGAAACCATCCCTGGTTTGTCTGGGGCTCTGGTGGAGACTGAGTACCAGCTGATAGTGCAAGCCGAGCTATTGATAACCAACATTGGAGTCACTGAGTTTGGGTGTTGCACACAATGGCACACCCTTCTCGGGTGGAAAGGGTACGTGTGGGACAGGGGAAGTTCTAGACACTCAAGTTGCCTAAGCTATAGCTCTGGCTGCCTGAAGACTGGCTTCTACCATGGTAACAGCTCTTCCTTCACAGACTCCCGAGTGACTTCCCAGGAGCTGAACAGGCCAACAGCACAATCATCTGAGCCTGGCTTATGTCCACTCTGCGTGTGTGCTGGCACTAACTGATGAAGGGCTACAGAGACCTACAGTCCCAGTAGGTGTTGTGGCCCTAAAATCCATGGACCAGGGAGTGAGTTCCCCTTTGCCTGGAAAGAGAGAGGGCCTTAGGTCGGGATCTATGTTGCTTTCTGGGCAGTAGTTAGTGATCTAAGGAGCCTGGGGGCACAATGAGGAAGCAGGGCTGGAAGGCCAGTGGTCTTAATTTACCAGAAGCTCTTCGGAAGAAAAGACCCGGTAGTTTGCTCCCATAAAAATTTCAGCTGAGAAAGTTCTTCCACAGACAAGGTCATCACTGTGAGTTGGCATCAGCTCAACAGCGCACAGGGTCAAGTGCGGTGACCCCGCTGGATGCTCATGGTGTTGGAAGGAGCAACCGGGGAGCACCGAGCTCTCAGAATGAACCCAGAGCTCCAGGATCCATGTGAGGGTCAAATACTGCCCATACGTAGCCCATGTTTATTGAACACTTACTATGAAAAAAGGGAGCGTGGGCAGAGCAACTGTTCACTGCTCAGCTGCTACCCAAGAGGTTGGCTGTTTGAATCCATAAGCGGCTCCTTGGGAGGAGAGTTTGGTAATGCACTTCCGTCAAGTTCTTCCAACTCACTGCCATTGTGATCTTTCCAACTCATAGCACCACTATTTTTCCCCCCAATGATTTTATTTTTTATTTTTATTTTTTTTTGGTTTTTGGAGGGCATCACTGCTCTCTGGTGGTGTGAGTAGGAGGTCCAGCCCCACTGCTGAATTTGAACCTCCAACCCATTGGGCTGCAGTCCCGCGCACAACCAATACACCACCGGGGCTCAGCCCCCCAATGATTTTATTGGGGGCTCTTATAGCGCACATAACATGCAATACATCATTTTTATCAAGCATATTTGTACACGTCGCCATCTTCATTTCTAAATATTTTCTACTTGAGCCCTTGTATAAGCTCCTCTTCCCTCCACCTTTTTAAAATAAACTATTTTATTGGGGGCTCATACAACTGCCATCACGATCCATACCTTCATCAATTGTACGCAGGCCCCATTTGCACCCTTGTTGCCATCATCACTCTCAAAACATCCTGCCTCCACTTAGGCCCCCAGTACCAGCTCCCCATATCTCCCCTCCCTCACACTCCCCTGAACCCTTATTAATTTACAAATTGTTATTACTTTTTCATATTGTACACTCTCTAATGTGTCCCTTCACTCACTTCCCTGTTGGCTGTACCCCAGAGAGGTTATAAGCAGATCCGTGAAATTGGTTCCCCCTTTCTATTCCACCATTCCTCCACCCTCCCAGTATCATCACTCCCACCATTAGTCCTGAGGGATCATCTATCCTAAATTCCCCATGTTTCCGACTCCAGTGTACATCCCCTGGTCTAGCTGGATTTGTCTGGTAGAATTGGGATCATGATAGTGGGAGGGAGGAAGCATTTGAGAACTAGAGGTAAGTTGCATATTTCATTGTTACTACGCTGCACCCTAACTGGCTCATCTCCTCCCTGCAACCCCTCTCTAAGAGGATGTCCATAGCACCACTATTTATTAAAAATCTTCTACCCTGTCATAATAGGGTCAACTGTGGGGCAGAATCAACTCACACACAGTAATAATTACTACGAACTAGTTACTGCTCCCAGTGATTCATGTACAGGGCCAGATACGGATTTTTTTAAAGATGTTACTGAAAATCAAATAGAGAATGTAAACTAGAATATATACACACATACATATATGCACACATACACATATATCAATCCATATATCTCTAAACACACACAGAGGAAGTTCATGAAAAATTCCATTATATCTTCATCTCCTATTTACAAACTTTTTAAAGCCTCCTTGTTTGTGTATAACTAATATATATATATATATATACACACACACAAATATCTATGTGTAAGTATTTTAAAAATGTAACTACAGTCCTGCATTGAGAATAGATTTTTCATCCTTATCAATAATAATGGGTACTTAATATAAAATATAATTTTGAAGTATGTTGGTGAAATACTGTTCACTATAGTTATATGTATTAATAAAAAGGAGCATCTCATCTCACATGCATGCCAAAAGATGGATGGTAAGGACGATCAAAGAAGAATTGGTACCATGAACCACGGTGCTTGTGAAACACTGAATACGCCAGGGACTCCAGAAGAATGAACATTTCCAGCTGAAATGATCCCTAGAAGCAAGGATGGCAAGCGTTTGTCTCCCGTGGTGGTTACACAGTGGAAGGCTCAATCCAGAGTGGGCAGTTTGAAGCTACCGACCCGACCGCTTGGGGTAGGGAGATGAGGCTGTCTACTCGAAGGAGTAACAGGGGCAGTTCTACCCTGTCTTACCAGGCTGCCATGAGCTGGAAGCGAATTAATGGCAGTGAGTTTGGTTGACTTTTTCTGAGTCCCCGGAGAAGGCCATCATACTTGGTCAACTTGAGGGTCCGTGAAAAAGAGGGAGATGTTGAATAAGATGGATCGACACAGTTGGGGGGGGGGGCGCAATAATGGGCTCAAACATCTGCCCCCCTCCGATTGAGAAGCTGGTGCAGAATGAGGTAGGGTTCCCTTCGGCTGTGAGCTAGAACCAACTCAATGTCACGCAGTAACAGCAACATGTTTCCATTTGTATTTCTCTTCTATATACGCTTTCACTTATGTACTTTTCTTAATTTTGCTCTTTCCTAGGATTGCTTATTAACCTTCTAGCCCAGTGGTTTTCACTTTCCTAATACTACAACCCTTTAATACAGTTCCTCATGTTGGGGTGAACCCCCAATCATAAAATTATTTTAATGGAAACCGTAACTATAATTTTGCAACTGTTATGAATTGAGCAACCCTTGTAAAAGGGTCATTTGACCCCCAAAGGGGTCACGACCCACAGGTTTAGAACTGCTGTTCTAGCGTTTCATACATACTGCATTGTTTCCCTAATTTACTATTTTCTTTTAATCTTATATTTCTCTTTGTGTACGCTTATATTTTTATTCAGAAATTATTGATGAAATAGTTTAACTTTTATTTCTCTAAGTATGCTTTGGCTTTCTTGTTATATTAAACAAAACCTAACATTCCCTGAGAATTTAATGTGTCAGACACTGTAGTAAGTGACTTGCATATATTCTCGCGGTGAAACATTATGCAGTCCTTGGGGTGAGTACAACCCTCCTCATTGTATGGATAGGAAAAGCAAGGCCCAAACAGCTGGAGTATTGGGTTCCAAGTGACAGGTCCAGATTGAGCATTTTCATGCAAGAGGATAACCTTATAAGCTATCCTGCCACATTCAGACTCTATTAAAAATTGTACTCTTTACCTATTTTTTCTTTTGTCGTTTATATACTTTAAAAACATTGCACTAATAAACACTCTACTTTGAAATTGCCCAAATGTTCAAACCTCTTAGCACAGAGCTAGATATCACCGCAAGAAGAACTCATTTATTTTGGAATTGGAATTGATCCATTACCTGGTGTGACTAACCTTGCAGAAAATTGTACTGATAAGAACGTTCAGGGAGGATTAGCAATGGCAACAAAGAAAGCTAAGCAATTTCTCAAAGGCAATTATTAACTTCAGGGAAAAAAGCAAACAGCAAAATAAAAAGAAAGAACCTCACTTTCATACCACACCATTGTGCAGTTGTGAGGGTGAGAAACGAAAGAACGAGTAAACTACACTGCACAAAACATGTGAGTGGAAGGTTGGGGAGAGTAAAGCAGCAGAAATGGACAGCTGTTGGACTCCAGTCCGCATTTCTCCAATCTCCCCAACTGACATCAGCCTCTGGACCGTTCCGGAGGCCCAGAGTGTACTATGAAGAATAATCTCACTTCCGGTCTTCTCTGCAGCCTCTATCTCCCACAGACGACTGTCACAGCACTCACCTCTCCTCCACCTTCTTTGCTGTCCTCTGTAGTGGCTGTCAAGTCTTCCCTGACTCCTGCTGGCGCCTGTGTTACTGCTTCAGAGGGTGTTCTCGGCTCTCGTCTTCCTGGGGGGAGCCCCAGTGGTGCAGGGGGCAAGCGAAGCAGAATGGTAGCAGGTGGACCCCTGCAGCTGCTCTACAGGAGAAAGGCGGCCGTCTGCTTCGCTAAAGATTGACAGCCTTGGGAAGCCTGGGCGGCAGAGGTCTACCCCACCCTGTGGAAGTCATCTGCGTTGAAATGGACTTGCTGGCGGTGGTTTGGTGTTCTTGGTTTTAGTATTAACAGATTGCCTTCTGGGGAGAATCCCACCACCAACCTGTAGGTGAGGAGCTAATTGAAAACCAGGCACATCACTGCCACGTGTTGTGTGTGTGTGTGCGTGTGTGGTACGATGGCCTCTGGATGATTTTTAGAAAAGCACTGGGCATTGGATGAGTGCCCAATAAAATGATTTAAAAAGAAAAGCAATGGGAAGGGATAGACAGAGGGAAGGGGAATGCCCTACAGCCACCGAGTGATTCGGTGGGATTGCAGACATCGTGAACATGGAAGGAAATGGTTTCGATCTCGCATGATCCTCATCTTCTCCCTGGAGACACTGCTCTCCCTTTGAGGGGCGCTTCTAATGATTGACTGCAAAAGCCTGCAACGGGGTTCTCTTTTTCCTGGACAACAGCACATGTCTTCATTCAACAGGTCAAATGAGCAACGATACACAATTCACTGGAGTAACTATGAAGACGGAATCACAGGAAAAGATCAGCAGCCGATGCTGACTTGGTACATAATTTCACT
>PVJH01016390.1:0-50774 GCA_004026705.1 Nesogale talazaci
ACAACCCTAGAACAAGAAACAAATCCCGCCATTTCTACAAAATCTCACAAGTATTGTTCAGGACTCTTCCTCTTCCTCCCTTCTTGTATTTGTCCCTGTGGGTGTGGGATGTTGGCCCCTTCCCCAGCCTGATCTCTGCCATGCCCACTTCTAGAGAGGGAGCCCATCTGACTCTAGCTGCTTCCAGCTCTGTAGCTCTTTCTTTTCTTGCATCCTTCCATGCATCCATGCTGTCCTACAGGGTGTTTTGTGGTAGGAACTGCTTGCCCACTCGGGTTTCTGTGAAGACTAGACCAGTACTCTACCCCCCCAACCCCGGGTGAACTATTCTTAATTTATCTTATTCATTCTTATTACATTAAATCCATCAACACCATTTAATTTCATTCAAAATATATTCCACATCTCTTCACTTCTCTCCATTTCTGTTGTCATAACTGTTGTTCAAATTGCCATCTTTGCTCCCTTACTGTTTAAAATGTTGCATTGCACAAAAACACCTGTATTAATGACTAATTATAGAAATCCAAAGCAATGGCCAATCAAAGGAAATCCAAAGAGGATTTTCACTTGCACAGCAACAGGGAAAAGGTGATACTAGTATTCAGTGCTTATTTTATACCCAACTTTTCTATTGAAAACATTTGTATAGAAAGTAGACAAAGTCCTGAGGAAACTTTCTTTAAATTGCATTAGGGTTGTTCCTTAGCAAGGGGAATTTCATTCTATGCTAATCTTAAAATTACTTGACCACTCACAGCAGGTCAGACTGAGACCTAGTTATTTCACAGGGGAGCAAATTAGATGGCAGACACTGATGGCTACCAGGATTGACAGACAATATGACCTGCCATTAGCCTTCTAATATTGGATTCATTCACCATTTCAGTCACAGGCCTGACCTGTTTACCTGGAATTCATCTACTTCTGCAATAATCTTCTTACAGTCTTAGGGTCCATCATGCCCTAATGCCACTTGACCCTGGACAAGTCTCATGCTGAACATCTGACCCATGCCCTTAGAATCTGAGCGAAATCATATTGATCCAACTTGACAACTCTGTCAGCTATTTTCCTACTCCAGGTTTCTCTCTGTATGTGCATGCATACAAACTTATACACATTCTCTCTGCATGTACACACATACAAGCTCATATACATTCTATCTGTATATAGATGTACAGAAGTGTTACACGTAAGTACGAGAATATATGTAATAAGGGGAAAATATGTCCGATGACTTAAATTGTACCCTTTGCATATGAAATAAAATAACCACATAACTCAATTTTCTTTTCTTTTTTGGGGGGGCATCACTGTCAATTTTCATTAAATAAATGAAAGTCCTGTATTTATTTATATATTGGAAGAATTTTCTTTTGTTTCTCAATCACAGTAAGTCACATAAGGGAAAAGAGCTTAAGACAGAAAAAAAACAGTGAGAGATATCATGGACAGATTCTCTGTGTTTTTAAAAATATGGCATTATTTTATTACTGAATGATAATGAGTAAATTAAGAGAAAGTTGAGTGTTTATTAAATATTTTTTTCAAAATCAAAATGTAAAATACAATTTTCTATAGCTATATATTATTGATTATACTAAACAAATAGGAGAAGATTTTTATTAAATGAGAAAATTCTCTACTAAGATAACTTTATTCATTCATAGAGAGTCAAATACTTGAAATTCAGATTACAGTTGGTTATTCAATTTGAGTTGACAATCAGTTGTTAGCACAGCTAAGCTAGTTTTATCAAATATCAGTATCCAACTTACTTGAAAGCCAAATTTTTATTATTAATTTATAGGGATAGTGTAATTAAAGTGAGCTCTAGTATTTAATAAAATTGTGTAAGAAGTCTGTTTTTGCTGTTTGTGTTCTTTATTACATTATTTTACTTACATTAAATATTTTAATTTACATTGGACAACTTCAGAGATTTAAATCAGAATGAATAGTGATTATATATAATTTGCTTAAATAAGCATAGTTAATTAATTGATTTTCAGTGAGAACTGTAAAAAGGTAAGAGACCCAATATGAGAATTTAAATCGGTTGATACATTTAAGTATTTCCAAGATAAAAGAGTTGCAATATTTAACAAATTTAAGTATAATATCATTTTATAAAACATTAACAATTGTATATGTATGAGAGGACTTCAAAAATCTCATGAAAAAATTCCATTACCATTTAATTTCATTTTTCACAAAATTTTAAACCCCTTCATATATAATATGCATGGCATGTTATAGTATACAGAGCTTTGTCTTTTATTTAAAATATAGTATATAGCTCTTTGTATTTTAATTGTCAGGGTTTTTCCTTGACTCCTAAAAATATATGTGTAATATACAACTATTTTCTATTTCACATTATATTTTCAATATTAAAAATATTGTGTTTTTGTATATATATCTTGACTCACAAATCTTAGTGTATATATTATATACACTTATCTTAAAGATTAAATATCTTAAATAAATAAATAAATATCTTAAAGATTAATCATTGATTCCAAATGTATGATATTATCAAATCACCTACCAATAGAGGATCACTAAATTATTTCAATGACTGTTTATTGATAGTTGAAAAGATTGTTAGGAGTCCCTGGGTGATACTACTATTATGCTTATCTGTTAACCAAAGGATTTCACCCAGAGGCCTCTTGGATGAAAGACTTGGACAACTACCTCCAAATCATTCGCCTTTTGAAAACTCTATGGAGCATGGCTCTGCTCTGACACACATGGAGGCCAATGTGGGTCAAACTAACTCAAAGGCAATCTCCTGATTATCAATGCCAGTAAGAAAGCTTCATTGAACAAGTAAGGAAATGTCATGAATATTGGGAAAATCTACCCATTGAATACGAACTCTCTGATAAGACTAGAGCAATCTCACTGTGGTGAGATAAGAACTCCAATGCTAATTCCAAATTTAAAATGAGTCAAAAGGGAGATCAAATGACTAGTTGTTAAATTGCAATATAGTAGCATCTGCAATAATTTACTTTCAATGTGCTCTGCATGATAGCAAGGATATTCACACTATTATGTTCAGAGTGAATTAGCTGGAGGCTTAATCTATGAGTGGTTCCTGCAAATGAAATTGGACTTCCACCATTTTCCATAGCCTTATGCAAAGGATGTTCACAATTTAAGCTCTGATACCATTCTTTCCTTCTTATTTGGCTTTTATAATTACCGTCACTGGATCATACAAGCTAATCTGATTTTCCATGTAAACTTTGTTGATACCTCACTTAGATGGCAGCTAGCTTGAAGACAAGCCTTAGGCAGGGACCATCTAGATTCTTCACCACATTTCAAAATCACATCTTCAGTTCTCTGTCAATGTTGTAGGATGATCTTCCACAAAATGCAACTTGCATGTGATTTTAATGATATTGTTCTATACTTGCCTAATTCTATTGGGTCACCTTTCTTTGTACTGGGTACAAATATGGATCTTTCAGCCCACTGACCAAGTAACCTTCTTCCAAATTTCCCAGTATAGAGGAGTAAGTGCCCCCAGTGCTTCATCATCTTCTTGAAACTTCTCAATTGATACTACATCAATTCCTGGACACTTGTTTTTGCCTAATGCTTTCAGCACAGATTGAACAACTCCCATTTGTACCTCTCATTGTTTCTGTCTCTGGTAGTAGCCTGTCTAATAGATTTTTCTTGGTGTTGTTTCCTGTATCATTCAATATTTTGCCCATAAAATCTTTTAAGATTTCCAATACAGGGTTGGACTTTTTCTTCAGTTATTTCAGTTCAATATATGCTACGTGTGTTCTTCCATTTTGGTTTTCTAATTGTATACTTTTGCACATTTTTATCATATTTTACTTTGCCTTCTTGAGCTGTCCTTTAATTTTTTCTATTTATCTCTTTGACTTCATCTTTTCTTCCACGTGCTTTAGCTACAGTAAGGTAATAGTATGTTTCAGTCTTTTATGATATCCATTTTGACCTTTCATGTATTTTCTGTTCTTAATGTCCTTTGACTTTCTCACGTGTGGTATTCTTGTTATCACATAGCTTTACAGATCTTCTCTCATTAGTGTTCAATGTGGCAAATCTGCTTTTGAGATGTCTCCAAACTCAGGTGACAGAGGCAAATTTCCTTCAGATTCAAATTGAGCTGACCTTTGGGCAATTGCAGGCGTGTTCCACAAGCAGCTCTTGGCCTAGTTTTAGCTAATCTCATTGAGCTGCTGAGGTTGAGTGGTGAAGTTCACTTTGGGTGACCCTGTTGGCAACTGAAACCCTAAAGGTACATCTTCTAGCATCCTAGCAACACACAGCTACCAACAAATGACAGACTGACAGAGAAAGGGGTAGATGATTGTTGTTAGTTGCTGTCAGGTTTATGTATTAGTGTCCGCCTAATTAAGATTCTCTGTTGAGCCAATGGAGCTCGCAGAGTTCACCCCTTCAATGAAAGAGGTGAAACATGTGGACCAAAGCTGATTGGGAGTTAGGCACTCAGAGTGAGCATACCCAAGGC
Source organism: Nesogale talazaci (assembly GCA_004026705.1). NCBI lineage: Eukaryota > Metazoa > Chordata > Mammalia > Afrosoricida > Tenrecidae > Nesogale > Nesogale talazaci. The sequence goes on from PVJH01016390.1 coordinate 4,529, forward strand.
TTTTGATGCTTAATGAAATGGTTGCACTGAAGTCCTCACTTAGCTAATTAACAAAACATTTTTTGTAGAATGATTGAGGCAGAGAAAGTAGAACCTGAGAACACTCTTAATAGTTTAGTCTGGTAATTTTTATTTGAATTCTAGCACTAGGTGAAGTCTTGTTCTTATCCCAAACTCCTATTTTTTGCTTTGTTTCATTTGGGGGGGGGGGGCATCACGGCCATCTGGTGGGAGTGGGAGGTCCAGCCTCGCTCTGGAGAGCTGTTGCTGGATTTGAACCGCCAAGCCAGTGGGCCGCAGTCCCGCACTCAACCACTATGCCACCGCGGCTCAGCCCTATTCTAGACTCTTAAATGACCATGAAAACCATATGCCTTGAGGTTTTATTTTCTTTTGCTTAAAAATGGAAAAAAGTGAATATACATATTGTTTAATGTAGCTGAGCTACAATGTAAATTAAATGGAATGTGCAGATCCAAGTATGCACATTTTTACCATTTTCTATACCCATGTAGTAGTCACCATTCAAAAGAAGATATAGGATTGCACTATCCAATATGATAACTACTAACCATGCTTAATTGTTTAAAATTAAATAAAATTTAAAATTTATATTCTCAATAACAATAAAGACATTTCACTCTGGTTCCTTTCCAGAATGTACTAGCTCTGGGTCTTATACCAAGAGCGTGCTGGCTATGGAGCTATTTTGAGTTATAAATGGCACAAAACAATAAGGACATTTCAAATTCTTCATAACTGTATGCAAGTAGTTATGACAACTTTATTGGACAGCACATACTCCCAATATTTTAATCATTCCAGATGGAATGCATCCTTTAAAAATTAACAGCTAGAAATCTCTTTCCAATTGATATTTATAAATAGTTTCTTTAGCTCAAATATATTTAAATACAGGGATGACATGCATTTTGATTGATTTTTTTTAATGACCCTCTCATTCACTGCCATCAAGTCAATTCTGACCCTTTGGGTTGCTGAGGTTGAAAATCTTGATGGGAACAGAAAGTCCTGATTTTTTCAGGTAAAGTGTCTGGTATACTCAAACTGCCATTTAATAGTAGTGTATGAAGTGACCATGGCTCCCATTCCAATGATTAGTATTCCAGTAAATGGATATACCACAATCTTTTTAATTATGCTCTTATTCATGAGCATTTACATTATTTCCATTGTGTTATGAGTAAGGCTATTGTGACATCTCATCCAATTGATTCTCTTGAAATGTATGTTTAAATTCTCTTGAGAAAATATCCAGAGGTAGAATTATCAATCATAATGACTAATTCTAAGCATATCCTTTATGAAACAGCCACTAAAAGGCATGCATAAAGACAGTACTCAGTAATGTAATTCAGTGGAATGTCAACCATATTCACCAAAATTGGAGACGAAGAATAACAATACAAAATGTATTGATATAGAAGTTAGGGACTATATAAATGAAACACAAATTGGTATTGCTTTTCTAGAGACCAGATGTTCTGTCCTGATTTTAACTTGCAGTCACCTACAAGCAGAAGATGTTGAATTGCGTGTGTGTGCTTATTAGACTATCTTGCTTTATGTAGTGTCTGTTCAATTCTTTTGCCTAATGAAAGGAAAAGTTTTTTTAATACAATTGTTAATTCATCAGTTTCCTTTATATATGCTGGATATTTTTATATTGTATGGTATATTATTTTATACTTATTGTTAAGTTTCAGATCTTAAGTCATATAGAAGACAGTGGCTAATTTTCAGCTAATTATAGGAAGGTGAGAAGCACTAGCTTAGAGAGTTGTTTCAACTAGTCACAATGTCTCACAAAGTATGATATGGGCACAATGGGCCCAGGGAACCCAGCAAAGTCGACAGACTTCTTCTAACTCAGAAACTTGAAAGCTCAGAAGACACCACATATGCAAAAGTCAACCCAAGGCTTGCAATTACTTAAGCAGTTGTTAGACTTTAGTGTCTTCTTACCATTTCTAAACTTGTCTGGAAAACGAAAGTGTGAATTCATACAATGAAGGAAAATAAATGTAGCTCTTGTCTTTTAAACTTTAGTTAGACTTTTAATTACTGTGAATTTTTGGTAATGGGTATTATAATAAAGAGGATTGGAAATTTTAGCATGTAAGATAGAACAAAATAAGCAATCAAACCTGTGTTTTTATAATAATACTATTTGTAACGACTTTGGTCCCAATTAATTTATGTAGAGAAACTTTCATTAAAGCTTGTTTTTAATTATTAATTTAATTTTACTTTCTGACTATTTAATAAACATAATTTCAAATTTTAAATGCTATTAGCTATTTGGTTCTTAATTTTTAACAATACACCCCAGAACACTTACCCCAACAAACACAACTCATATAGAAATGAACAAAAAATTGCTATAAAATTTTAAAAATCAAATAGAAATATGAAAGTGTTAAACTCAAATGTTAAAAATATATTTTTGACATGGCTCGCTTATACAGTCCTAAAGATAGCATCATCTCTCTAACTCTGCCTTTAAAAATCCTGTATTCCTCTACTTATAGCACATCCAAATAGCAGTTCTAGCAGTTTTAAAAGACAAAGCTCATGTTCCTTTTAAATGTTGTTTCAGCGTGGGGAACAAAAAAGATGCCTGAAAGGGACAGTGATTTTTGATAAAGGACTATAACACATGCAATGGGGAAAGTGATAGCCTTTTCAACAAATAATGCTGAAAGAACTGGATTTTACCTGAAAAAAAGAAGAAATGAAACAAAATTCATACCTCACACCATGTGCAAAAAGGAAATCAAGGTGGATCAAAGGTCTAATTATAAACCAAAAAACATCAATGAAAAAAAATGGAGACACATTTAGAAGTTATTAATACAATTCATAAATACACTATGGGAGAGAATGGAAAATATCCACACTGTAGATGACAAAATAAACAGCTGGAATACTAATGCATCATTTATCAAGGAGACACCAGGGTGGGAGTGGGAGAAGGAGGGGAAAAAAGAGGAGCTGACACCAGCGCTCACATAGAATGGAAATGTTTTGAAAATGATTATGGCAACATAGGTACAGACATGCTTGAAACAATTGATGCACAAAAACAATTACAGTTAAAGGAGCCATAAGAGAAACAAAGAGGGGGGAAAGCCATAGGTAGGGAGGGAGCAGGTCACTAATTCCCCCCATGGGGAGGGTATTGTTGATATCTCCACAGGAGAGGGAGAGGGAGAACTGGCTTCAAACGGATGCACTAAGATGTGGACACAATATACTGCCATGTACCAGGAAACCAATAGAGAGGTTGGTAGGACTGGCCTCAATCTCAGATATGTGGATACCCCCCTCAGAAAAAGCCACTTCAGAAGCCAGCACTGGGACTACAGCTTTGAGAGAGGAGCTTATCTGATTGAAGCACAGGGAAGAAATTCAAAGAAATGGAGAGGAAGGAACGGACATCTTAGCCCACCAAGTCCCAAAGACGATGTTCCTGCTCAGAATAGGTAGTGCATGGGGAGGACTACAGAGCTGGACCCAACACAGGACATGGAGTCCTTGACTGAACCTGGTTTACACACAGTGATACACCCAAATTGTTCGTGTTGACTTCATATAACAGTAGAACAGCACCAGTGATGGTTACATTTGCAAAATGCCAGGTCTTTCTCCTGAGGAGCCTTGGTGAGTTCAATTGGCAAGTTTTGGTCAACAGGCAGATACTGAATTGTTGAGCTCCTTCAAATACCCAAGAACTCACATTCATAAATACAAATACGTTATGGGCATAGACACTTGTACATACACTTATAAAGTCACTTATTCTTGAATTAATACATAATTTTCTTAGCTTTTCTGGAGGATCTCTAGTTTCCCTAGTCCATTTTGTGTACAAGATGCTACAGATAGATTAGGATTATATAATTATAAACTAGTCTCAGGTCCTGACTACATTACAAAGTCCACTTTATAAACAGAAATAATAGCAGCGTCAATGTTTTGATTTATTTTTAAGCTAACAATTGATTCTACAAAGTAATCTGCATCAAATAACTTCTACTCTACATTCTCAGTATCACTCTTCCCAGAAACCCTAATTCATAAAATTTGTATCCCAATTTCATAACCACAAGAGAAAAGTTCTGTTTCTACAGAGTACTTTTTAAATTAGAAACAGACAATGATTTTACACAATTTCTTATTGTGTCCTCCAAAATTGAAAAGACTCATTGTATTAGGAGTCAGTTTTCTCTCTCTGGTGCACTGCATAGACACTGCATAGACTTCCAGAAACTGTCAGTTCATGAGGCAGCCAGATGAATGAGATGCCCTCTGAGGTCACTCTCAAAATATACTTTCTAAATCTTTACCAATTTCTCCTCATTTTAACATCTCAGTAACATTTGATCAGAGCCAGACCACCTTCTCCCATGATGATATTGCCTATACTCTGTTTGAACAATATACACACACATAAATTCATATTAGAAAAAAGTGGGTGTACATAGTTAATTATTCCTCCTCTAGTTATTTACAACATATGGCATTTTAATAGCCTCATATGCATGGGAAAGACAAACAATTAATAAGGAGTATTGCAGAAGAATTGATGCATTTGATTTATGGTTTTGGCTAAGAGTATTGCATATACTGTGATCTCCTAGAAAACAACAAACAAATGAATCCTGAAAGAAATATGATCAGCATGCTTCTTAAAAGCAAAAATTGTGAGATTTTGTCTCTATCCTTTCAATATGCTACCAGAAGAGAACAAATCCTGGAAAAAGATATCATGCCTGCTCACATAGAGTCTGTGCTAAGGAGGAAGAGCTTCCGGGGATGGATTGACGCAGGGCTGCAATGATGGACTCAAACACGGCCATGATGGTGCAGGACCAAACAGTCTTTGAGTCTGATGGACATGGGGTCACGCTGAGGTTGATCACCCTCAATGGAACCCTAAGAAACAATTATTTACATATGAATTATATGACAAAGTTTGTCTAAAAAGTCCTAATTTGTGTTTCTCAGGAAGAAAATGTTCAAGAGGCAACTGACTGATAAATGTATATTAGATCACCTTAGGCTCCTGGATCTTTGACCTTTTATACACGTACAGAAAACGTAGAAACACCTTGTTATGTGCATAGTGAGGATAATTAGTTTTGTCTTCAATATGGTCACTTAATTAATTAAATTTTGAAATGACAAAAATTTCTATGATCAAAGAATGGTTCATTGGTTGTTGAAGAAAGGAGAAATGAAGGGACACTCTGACTGCCTGTGGCGATGCTGAAGAAACAGATCTAAGGAATCCATACAGAATAGAAAGACAGAGACAAACATAACTAAGTTATCATAGGATGATTTAGATAGAGTTATGTGTAAAATTTTATGAAGCCTTCTTTCCCCGTTACCAGTTAGCAAAAGGCAGTTTATAAGCAACTCCTCTTATCTGCAACTGTGCAAACATTTTTAAAATTAATAATGTATTTCCCTTTTAGCACATTAAAGTAAGGAAAATTGCAAAGACAATTCATTTGCTGCTACAAAAAATATCACAAATCTGATTTCTAATGAATTAAAGAAAATTGTTTGAGAATGTAATATATATATGTGTAATATATATAATATATTATATATATTATATATTATATAATATAATTATAATATAATATATTATAATATTATTATATTATAATATAATATAATATAATTATAATTATATAATATAATATAATATAATATATATAATATATATATAATGTAATATATATATATGCCTTCTTGTAGAGGTTTTATGATTGTCCCAGTTTTATTTATAAAAGCTTTTAGAAAAAATGACCTTCTGATTTTCATTCTATAGCCTCATTCCTAATCTCTTTTTCTTGGGAGGGGGCCTCACTGCCTTCTGGTGGTGGGAGTAGGAGGCCCAGCTTTTGCTCCTATGGAGCCGCTGCTGGCATTGAACCTCTATGTCCCGCACACAACCACTGCACCACTGGGGTTAAGGTCTCCTAATCTCTTTAAAAGTGAACATATCCAATGTTCATTCTCTCTTTGTGACTGAAGATGTATTATTTTTCGACTGTGCTCATAACTCAAGCTATAAATTTTTATCTCTTCATATTTATAACACACTATAAACATCAAAACTTACATTTGCTATTTATTCTTCAGAACCCTTCACAACATTGCTGTTCTTTGTAATTCTAAATATGTGATTTGCTAATCATCATAATTACTCAACTTGTTCTTTCAAAATTATCTTTCTACTACTCAAAAGCAAGTAGCAGGCTTAACTACCTAAATATTGGATTTATCAATGGTTAACATGAAAATTTGCCATTTAAAAAAATTAAAGAATAATTAAGCCCTTACTACAATGGAAATTTCTGAAAGGCAGGAACGTTTTTACTTTTAGAAAATTGTTATTTATTTATTTATGGAAGGAATAATTTTCTTACACTTCAAATAGCACATCAGAGTACACTCACCCACAACTTGCTGAATTTAATGGGATTTCTAGTATTAATTATCTGTGAGACCTACTTAATACACTAATTTTATTCTTTTATTTTATTTTTTTCTAGAGCCATTTTTGTATTTTGCAATTGCTATCACAATGTGTTTCAAATCATTCTCTTTTTTTCTTGAACTCCTTGATATCAGTGCTTCTTTAGTCCCCCTCTTCCCCTGTATAACCCAGGGACCTTCATGCTACTTGCTGCCTCTTAATAAATAAATAAATAAATAAATAAATAAATCCTGAGCCTCATACACCAAAAAGCAGAAACATATATAGCCAAAAGTTAAGAGGGTTACCCCCATTGAGAATACATCTGAGATAAACTCCAATATTAACATAATCATACTAATTTTATTAAATGACAAAATGTATACTAATATATTGTACACATACTTGTATACATGAATAAATGCTGCAAACTATTTTACTTCTTGTGCTTTCCTTAGTTTTTGTTTGCACAAGTGTCATACATATTTTCCTAAGTATACAACAGTTAACAATAGAGGACATTGGAGAGTTATCTAATGGTCCATTCTCCATCATCTTGTTTGGAAGGTAGCCATAAACTTAACAACTGTTCATGCTGCTAGCATCTATTTTTCAAGGGAGATCCTGATTATTCAGTGTTTTCCTTCTTTTTTTTTAACTACTTGCTTTTGAACCACCAGAACATTGAAATCACTATTTTATGGCTTACATTATATTATGAACTATAAAGGATATGCTCACTTTAAACATTGATGCTCATTTGAAACTAAGTCACACATTTCAATTCATATAGAAAATTGAGGATGAAGTTAAAATGCAGTTGATTTCATACCCCACAGTAAAAAACCAACTATTTATAGTTGAATACAGAGTATGAATCCCAGCCTTCTTTGTGTGTGCATTAAAATGACAGTCCTGATCATACTCACTGCAGTTAAACTGACACTGACTCACAGTGACCCTATAGGACAGGGTGGAACAGCTGTGTGAGTTTCCAAGACTGTACTGCAGTATAAAGCTGTGTCTTTCCCCTAGAGAGCTACAGGTGGCTCAGAACTGCTGACCTTGAAATTAGCGGCTGCATGTGTGACTGCTATGCCATCAGACATCCTTACATGAAAAATGTGCTTGATGTTCCCCCTATATAACATTATTCTGAAGACAATTGCTCATACCATTGCTAACTTCCAACACATATTTCAATTCACATATAAAATTACATCAAATATATGTGAATTTTCTCCAGTATTGTCATAGGTTTCACATCACTAGAAAACTTTATCATAATAAATATTGTAGAGTGTAATTATTTTGGAGAATCTCCACTTATTTCACTAGAATAAATTCCCAGAAGAATTATCTGAGTAAAATTATAGCTAAATTTAACATTTTTTATCAAGGCTATCAAATTTTGTCCCAAAATATTGTGTTAATGTTTATTTACTTTAAAAACACTTCACAATGAAATAACCTGAAAATATACACTTATCTTTATGTATATATTTGTGCATCTCACTTACTTTTTTTAACCTAACCCATACCCTAACCCTAACCCTAGCTTATCACTTACTTATTAGTAAGTAATTCCATGTATTTATAACACTATCAATGGTGTGTCATTTATTCACTACCTTTGAGTCGGTACAGACTCATAGCAATGCAGTAAGACAGAACTGTCTCTGTGAGCTGCTAAGATTGTGATTATTGACCAGAGTAGAGAAGCCCATCTTTTTCATGAAGAACAATGAGTGATTTTAATCTACGGACCTTGTGACTCGCCACCAGGGCTTCTAGCAAGCAGGCATAAAGGAGTAAAAAAAAAACAGATTTTTCAAATAATGGACATATGCTTACATTTTTCTTCTATGAGGTTCATAATTTATAACCTATTTTACGGCTAAAAGAGAGATCCAAAATCTTAAATTTAAATTAGGGGCACTCATTAATACGGAAAAGACAAGACATGGATAAGGACATGTCAAATGGATGAGGGAAATCATTAACCGAAGAATATGGTGACATCCTAGGGTTTGTAGGCGTTCAGAGGCTGTAAAAAGAACACGGGGCAAAAAGGAAAGTCTCACGGAAGCATGATTGGCTAAAGATCAAAATATCACCATTCCAGGTGAAACTATAGACGTGGGATTGAGACCATGATTGGAATATATACATTGTGTTAGACAGAATGGTTCACCAGATTGGTTCAAACCTGTCTGACTAAGCAATCAGGACATGATTCAGTACTATGTGACCCCCAGCATGTCAGTCTTTAACAAGGGAACACTCAGACAACGCCTTAAAGGAGCTATCCCCTCCCTTGACTGGATAGGGGCAGTGGTGGCGGTAATCCACTGTTAAATATACTCTGTCTTAGGGGCGACATCCCTGAGTAAGAATCAAAACGATTTCAACGGAGATTTAATCCATGTAGGTACACTGCAAATGAATGTTGGACTTTCACTGTTATCCATTACTCACTGTCATCATTGTCATCTAAATGATTCTGAATTATAATATTCTGATAAGACAGAGTTTCCCACTATAATTCTTTACAGGATTTGAAAGCCTCATCTTTGAGACCTGGCAGTGCCAAACTGCCGACTTTATGGTTAGCAGCCCAAGTATAACCACCCTGCCATAGACTTCTGCAGATCTGATGGTCAGAAGTTAACCTCTCATGCAAACCTAATTTAGAGGTGACATTACTAATGGAAAATATTCTAATAGAATTGAATATATTAAAATTTTAATTCTTGAAACTGAAATAAAAAATAATAGTTTAAGATCAGATTTATAAGAAATAATTTATAGACAAAGGAAGACTCTAAAAAATGCCTGTAATTCTCCTACATTGAAAAATATACACCTCTTTCACAGCAGACTCTTTCAGAAACAGATGGCTATAAATACTTGCTACTTATTTTTAAAAAGAGAGATAAAGAAATGGAGATGATTGAATTACATCAAGAATTTGGAATGCAGATTTTATATATCTGAAATTACACTTCACATAAAAATGCAAAATCACACTGCATTTAAAATATGTGTTGTAAGTACTTTTAGTGATTATATAGATTTATTTTCAAAGCCTTTACTTTTATATTGTGATATGTTTTTATAGTTACTTCATTGAGAATTTTGAAGACATGTATCATATCTTTGTATGGAATTTCAGCACTAACTCTAGTGTGTTGAGTCAGGTTGAGATATATAGTATTAATTAACTGAGTAAGTTTTGCCCTGGTTCAGATTTCTACATTCTGGAGAATTGTTACACATTGTTCTACAATGTTAGTATTCCAAACACCAGGCACCAAGCATAGAGAGACATAAGGAATTAAAGGAAATATGATTCTACACATGAGATCAAAGATAACCTGAGCAGCTTGGACTGCTTCCAGAATAAGAGATTAATTTTAGGTTAATAATTGTCCAAAGAGTGGGAAATTACTAATCCAACATTGATAGGCAATATTTGGTTATAAGATAATTAAACAACTAACTCTTTTGCCATAGAGATGACAATAAGTTCCAGGTAATCTTTTATAGACAACATATATTATGTTTTTGATCTTTGTATGTATAAAAGGAAATCAATGCTTTCAAAATAGGTTTTCAATAATTTTTAATAAAATTTAATTTTATATAAACATAAAATATCAATCAATCAAACATTTTAATGTATACAATTTATTGATATCAATTACATTCAAATAAAATATTTTATGATTAGATTAGTAGGTGATCATTGAGTTTTCTCAGCACACTTGATAGACATCTTCCTCATTTGACTTCACTTGAGGGAATAATAGAATTGAGTGTTAAATGAAAGACATAATATAACTTGTAGACAAAGTCTAAGCGATGCATATCTAGGGCAGAAATTTGGAAAGAGATGAAGTGAATACCTGGAGAAGCAGCGACCTATAACTACAATCCTGAAAGCAGAGTGTACTCATATGTAAGAAGGGAGGGACAAAGACAGCTATACGACAGAATGCTCATATGTAGACTAATCAAGTAGCTTCCAACCCCTCAGAAAAGAGTAAGCATATATAGCAACCAGTAGCATACTCAAAAAAGAAAAAAAAAACTGTTCATGTGGAAACCATTGTCAGCCAATGTGGAAAGCATGTGGAAGCCAATCTATTCTAAAAAATGATCTAGTCTAATAGCAGGTTTTTATATCATTCAAAATTATTCAGCCTTTGCTATAGAGATTTCCCAAGATAGTCCATTTCAGACTTCTATTGGACACATCAGTTTCTGCTACTATGAATGACAGGATTCTTAATCTACAATGGAGTGTTAATTCCCCCATGTTGGTATTGTTGTTAGATGCTGTTGAGGGTGCTTTTATTCACAATAATCATAGGCATATCAGAATGAAACTCTGCATAATCATCATAACTGTCTTATGTCTGAACTCACTTCTGCAGCCATATGGCAGCCCATCTCAAGTAGACGCTTTTTTTTCACTCATGCTAGACAAGCATGCATGGTGTCCTTCCCCAGAATCTTGTCTCTCTTCTTAAACCATCTAAAGGATATGAGAATAGTCTCACCATCTTTGCTCCTAAGAAGCATTCTGGCTTTACTTTTTCTGAGACAAACTTGCTTTTTCTTCTGGTAATGTATGATGCTTTCAATATTTGTCAGCTACATCACAATAATATTCTTCAAATATGTCAGTTCTTCTCTGCTCTTCTTTATTCATTGTTCAGATTTCAAATAGATATGGGCAACTGAAAATACCATAACGAGTAAGGAGCACCTTAGTTCTCAATGTGTCATAGCAGATTTACCCAGTGCATTATATACTTTGTTTTCTTGACTGCTGCTTACCTGAACACAAACTGAATATCAACAGAATTGTTTCAACAAACTGATGAAAGACTAGCTTATGCCAGCAAATTTGGTAGATAGCTACTTGGCCCATTGACTGGAAAAGATTCATGTTTGTACTCATTCCAAGAAAGGTGACCTAAAAGAATGCTCAAATTATAGATCAATGTCACTAATATCACATGCCAGTAAAATTTTGATGAAATTTATCTAGCAGTGGTTGTGGCTGTACATTGACAGAGGACTGCCAGAAATTTAGGCCACCACATGCAGAGGATGGCAACAAGGATGTCATTAGTAAAGTAAGATGGATCTTGGTTCAAATCAGAGTACGCTGTATTGACTTTGCCAAAAAGTTTTCCTGTATAGTTCATGAAAATCTATAGATAGCATTGACGCGAATGGGAAATCAAGAACACTTGATTGTGCTCCTTTGGAACTTGTACATGGATCAGGAGGAAGCTATGCAAATAGAAGAAAGGTATATTTTATGGATTCTAAAGAGAACGATGTATATTAGGGTTGTAGACCGTCACCATGCTTACTCATTCTGCTTACTTAACAAATAAACAGAGAGGTTGAATAATATGATGAAGAATGCCAAAAGAAGTCTTATTAACAACCCGTGATAAGCAAACAACACAAACTTGCTTGCTGAAAGTGAGTAGGACTTGAAGCAATTATTGATGAAGATCATGTATTGAAACCTTCAGTATGAATTAAAACTCATGCAAAGGAGACCAAAGCCCTCAAAACTGAACCAACAGAACAACTATGATAAATGAAATGAAGTTTGTATTTGCCAAGGATTTTTTTTTCTAACTTGGATCCACAAACAATCCTCATGGAAGAAACAGTCAAGAAATCAAGACACTTTTCATTAGGTAAATATGCTGTACAAAATGTCTCTAGAGTACTGAAAAGAAAGGATGTTACCTTAAGAACTAAGGTGTGCCTGACCAAGCTACGGTATTTTCACTTGTCTTATTTATCTCTGAACATAAGACATTGAATAAGGAAGAATCTGCACGTTTGAATTATAGGGCTGGAGAAGAATCCTGGAAGTACCATGGACTTCTAACAGGACAAACCAATCTATCTTGGGAGAAATATGGCCAGAATGATCCTCATAGGAAAGAATGGGGAGATTTTGGTTTACATACTTTGAGCAATTTGCCAGGAGACACTAGTCCCTGGAGAAGGACATCATGCATTGCAAAGTAGAGGGACAGCAAAATAGAGGAAGACTTTCTCAGAGATGGCTTGACACCGTGGCTGCATGGGAATAATTGTGAGCATGGCAGAGTACCAGGTAACATTTCCTTCTACATAGTGCATAGTGTCACTATGAATCATAATTAAGTCTATCGCACCAAACAACAAAAAAACCATAGCTTGCACCGCCAACGATTATGGCTCTGAGTGAAATGGAAGTTTTGACAATATCAATATTTTATTTCTTTATAATCATGTTATCTGTTAGTCCAGTTGTGAGGATCTTTATTTCTGTAACAGTGAGTTGTAATCTGTGCTAACGGTTCTGATTTCCTCAGTCCTATTGACTTTGAGTAAATAAGGTGGTGTCATTTCTATCTCAGCGGTTCCTGGTGAGTCTCTCTCCAATCCTGATACTACATTCTTCTGCATATATCAATTTCTCTCATTGTTTGCACAAGTCACATATTAACTATGGTGAGAGGATACGATCGTAACATACACCTTTTCTGATTTTTTTGTTTGTTTTTGGCATTACTTCCCTGGTGGGAGTAGAAAGGCTAGCCTTGCTCTTGGAGAGCTGCTGCTGGATTTGAACTGCCAACGCTGTGGGCCACAGTCCTGCACACAACCACTATGCCACTGGGGCTCAGCCTCCTTTTCTGATTTTAAGTCATGACGTAGCCCCTTGTTCTATTGAAATGACTGACTCTTGGCCTGGTACAGGTTTAGAGCTCTTTAGTTGTTCTGTTTTGCTTTTTTAATGTCACTTGTAATTTGGTACAATTGAAATAGCCAAATGACTTTGCAAAGACAACAATACTCATATGAGTACATTTCTGGTATTTGTTGCTTTTAATTGTTTTTAGGTCTATCTGAGGCCAGCAGTAATACCTCTCATTGCAAGTCCTCTTCTGAAGCCAGCCTGAATTTCTGGAAGTTCCTTGTCAATGAATGTCCTACAGTACCCAAGCTTTAATTACATTCAGCAAAATTTTTCCTTCATGTGCTATTAGTTGTATTATTCAATATTTTTATTCTGTTTGGTTACCTTTCTTTAAATTGGACAAATATGGATCTCTTATAGTAAGTTGGCTAAGTAGCTATCTATCACATTTATTTGCAAAAACTAACCAGTGCTTCCAGCATGTATAATCTTATTATTTGGGTATTTTATCACACAGATAATTGCTTTCATTTATTATTTTGGCCAACATATATATATATATATATATATATATTACTTTAATTGGGAGCTCTTACATCTCTTATCATAATCGATGTGATAAGAGCACATATGCACATATGTCGCCATCATCATTTTCAAAGCATTCTCTTCCCACTTGAGCCCACCCTCCCCTGCCTGTCCTCCCTAAAAAACCCTTGGTGAGTTATAGATTATCATCTCCATATCTTCATTTCCATATCTTATATCATCCTCTGTTGCGCCTCACTCACTTTTCCAGTTTTCTTCCCCCTGGGAGGGGATTCTTGCAATCAATTACTCCTTTTGCCCCTAATCCTCCTGGGATCTCTCATTGTTTGCACAGAGGGGTTTATCTATCCTCCATTCTCTGAGGAGAGGGCTCTCATGTGATTTTTAAGGTAGAATTGAGGTAATGATAGTGGGGTGAAGGAAGCACCAAAGAACTAGAGGGAAGCTGTGACTACTGGGTCTTGACTCAGCATATTTTTTAATTGTAAAAATATATGTAACAAAATATTTGCCATTTCAACAATTTTTACGTATAGATTGGTGACATTTATTGTGTTCATCATACTTTTTAAGTTTCATTCTTTTCCATTTCCATTTTTCCCACTTCTATAAATAGGAAAAGCTCTACGATACCCAATATCTGAATAGGAAAATACATCTGAACGTTGAGATATCCAATCCCTCTTACGTTTTTAGATCACATGGACCTCAAATCCAAATGGCTGTGCTTGCTCAGCTTTTCTCACTTGAAAATGTTAATACTTTTGGTTTTGCCAAGTTTAAGCATTTATCCAGTGTGGCAGTCATGTGCTTATGTTAATTTTATGATTGAAATGTAGGGGTGGAGTCTGGCCTGCTAATCTGGAGATAGCCATTGAGTAGCCGATGAGGCCTGTGTGGGCATGGCTTTCACCTGAGACTCCTGGGAAATCTCACGACATTTCCCTCGTGAAGATGAGAAGCTATCTTTCCCAGTTGTTGGGAGTTAGTTTCAGAGATGATCAATCACAGGCAACACAGAATGGCGGCGTCTGGGGGGCTGGAGTAGCCGTTGGAGAAACCATACATCTTTGCCCTGATGGAGCCGGACCTCTGAGGCTGGGGCAGCCACATGGAGGCCTCTTCTAGCGATGACTTGCTTCTGCCACCACGGGATACTGTTGATGGACCCTGAGCCCTGGAAGCGAGGAGACATGGGGAGACCCCTGTCGGTGCCGGGACTCTGTACCCACTTACCTCTGACTTCGTGAGTCAGAAGGAGACTTTATGGACCGATTTCAGGCATATGGGTTAATATCTGACTTGTGACTTTGAGCTGGACTGGGCTGGGATGTTTTTGCAATGTCCTGTTTCCCTTGAATATAAACCCATTCCTTATATCCATATGCGTGTCTTTGAAATTTGTTCCTCTTGTCTACCCGGACTAACACATTATGAAGCCTACAGCATCCAGTATTCCCAGGCTGTCTCCCATCCAAGTACTAACCAGGCCTGACCCTGCTTAGCTTCCGAGATCAGACGAGATCTGGCACGTTCAGGTGGTATAGCTGCTGAACTGGTGCATATAGTTGCTGACTTTATGGCTGGCCTGTCCTGATTTGACTTTGCTAATGAATGCACACTTCACGAGTTTCCAACTGGAATGAAGATTCTTCACGTTGAAAGATATGATTGTTTCCTTACAGCACTGGGTTGTCCAGTGTGACCATAATGCTCTTACACAGAATAGATATCAGTCAATTATTTGTCTTTCATGGGCATTTTCATTTTTGATAGCTGATCGATAGACAACTAAGTATAATCTCATGTTAGCATTCCACCTTTGTCTATATGTGACAGTTGGAATTGGTAAGGAGGTATAAGTCTAGAAGACCTAATTCTACTCCTCTTACATCACGTTTCCTCATCCCATATGTCAAGTTCATTACCTCTGCCACCTTCCACATTTTGTGTGTTTTTTCTCTAAATTTGATCAAGTAATCATATGTGTAATAAACCCATGACAATCATATCTATTCCCTTCTGTGTTTAAAACACTGAGTGAGTTTTGTTGCAGTTCT
This sequence comes from Nesogale talazaci, assembly GCA_004026705.1. Classification (NCBI taxonomy): domain Eukaryota; kingdom Metazoa; phylum Chordata; class Mammalia; order Afrosoricida; family Tenrecidae; genus Nesogale; species Nesogale talazaci. Next base: position 20,382 of record PVJH01016390.1, read on the forward strand.
TTAAAAGAAGATTTTGAAAGATGTAGTGTATGTGCCTCCCTTTTTTTTCAGATGAATTTAGGGGAATCTCCATCTTCCCTGGAGCAGCTGTAAATTCAAGCTATGTGCATAGATACTGTGTGAGCTTTTCCTAAAGCAGAAAAGAAGAGCGCTGAGAAATAAAGAGCTGATCAAGTTGACAAACTGGAGAAGGCAGGTGTATGGAAGCTAAAAAAGTCAAGCAAAAATGAGAACAAGTAACTTTTGGTACTTACAATTAGGAATTTTTAATAATCATAAAATGATTCAGGAAAAAGAAAAGTTATCTATTTAAATGGAGACCTTTGCTTTTCATTACTTTTACCTAGGAAAAGTGACAAGAAAAGACTAATCCATTAACAATACAAGATTATCTTAAAATTAAATTTTTAATCATTTCTACATTAGAACAAATCCCACTTCTTTTTCTTTTTACAAAGATAATGATCACTTAATTTTGACAATTCCTTCCAATAATGCTTACTTTAACAGTTAAATGAAAGTTGCCTTTGTTACTAAATTTCCTTCTTAATACCCATCAAATTAAGTTTGTATGATTTTTCAGTATAACGTCCACTTGGCTAAAATAGCTGTCATGGATACTGTGCTCCCCCTAAAATGGATGCCAATTTGATTAGGCCATAATTTACAGTATTATGTGGTTGCCCTCCTTTGTCTAATATGAATTTGAAATGAATATATTTCTATGAATATTCTAAAATGAATATTTTTCATTGTTTTGAAAAGTTGTAAATTCTCCCTTCTCTATTATGTCCCACAAATTCAGCAGTTTGAGGCCACCAGTCACTCAGCAGGAGAAAGCTAATGCTTTCTGTACCTGGAAATTTGGATTTACAGCCTCAGAAACTAACAGTAGCAGTTCAGTTCTGTCCTATTGGGTCACTATGTGTAAAAAAATGGACTTGATGTCAGTGAAAAGAGAAGGTAAATAGGCTAATGTGGCATTGGACATTAGTAGGATGGGTTAGATTTACAGTCACAGTCTTATAAAAATGTTTGACCCAAGTTCTACCCTTACACAAATCCCCACCCATATTAAAATAAGGCAATTTAACCCTTCCTTCAATCTCTACTTTGCTAAGGTTACATCCATGTTTCAATCACATATTTTCATCTTACAAGAAATTAAACAAAAATTAAACAAAAGAGAAATGAACAGAGAAAACAATCTTGCACTGAAAACTTTGTAGATCCAAAATATGGTTGATACCAAGAAAATATAGCTATCCAAGGAATGTAAAATTCACAGATGAAGACAGAAGACAAGGACCTGATCCCAGAACCCACAGATGCAACACCTTTCTATAGGGCAGCTTCCTAACCTGTGAGAGGATACATTTCTATTTGCCAAAGCCATCCATTTGGGGACCTTCTGTAAGGACAGCTATAAGCAACTGAAAAAGCAGGTATCAGTCATCATAGTCAGGCATTGCTCAAAGTGTTGACTCAGTACTCCTAGAAGTTTCCTTTGATACTGCCTCTTCTTGAAACTAGTATTTCTCAGCATGTGGAATTAATTTAGTAATATCAAAAATAGCAAGACTTCATTATTTTTTTAACAATGATAATAATAACAAAAATCACAAGGTTCAGATAGAAGCGAGGAGGGCATTTGAGTAGCAGTTGACAAACCCTGGTGACACGCAGGTCCCACGACGAGCAACTAGCCAATCAGTTGAAGGTTCAGACACACCTGCTGCTGCTCAGAAGAAGCTCTGGTATCTACTGCTGTAAAGAGCACTGCTTTCGACCTCCTATATGGTTCTCTTCTGTCTGGAAAAGGAGCCATAAGATGGAATAGATTTGACAGCATGTGGGGTTTTGTTTTTTGTAGTCAACTCTGCACAGTAGCAGGAGCAGATTCAGCATGTCCAAAGTAAAGCAACTTTTTGATTCCCTGCCCCTGCCATCACCTTCACAACAATTTGCACCATTTTCCTCCCCCTTGCTCTCACTACCAAAAATAATTTAAAATTCGTTCTAGTCTCTAAATAGCCCATAAACCTTTTTCTCCATCAATGGCTACTTTGGATCAAGTATCTTTTTCTCTTTCCATAACTATAACCCCAAACCTCTCATTATATCTATTTTTAGTAGAAAATTTATTTTAATACATAATTATCACCATTTCAACTCTTACTAATATAAAAATGGGATTCCTTGTTTCTTCTCTTTTTTTAACTTACATTTAACTCACAGGGACTATTTTGTTGTTTTCTTTTGGAAAACAGAAAAAAATGTAACTGGATAGTCCTTGCTATGCAACTGATTATGGGTTAGTACAAAATTATCCTGTTTGAAAGAAAAATGATGAAATGTTCTGCCTTACAACCTTAGCTGCTTTAAGGTAGAACAGAATTTTATAATTTGCCTACAACATGTATCTATCTATATGTAACCTTAGTCTTCAAAACACACATAGAATACATAATTTTGTCTAATCCACCAATTCTTCTTTCATCATTTTTATTCAATGTCCAGCTTAAAGAGAAAAAAGAATGAATTTGAATTATGGTGTTAGTAAAGAATATTGACAGTACTGCATATTGCCAAAAGAACAAGCAATCTATCTTAGAAATTATCTTATATACGCCTTAAAGACAATTGTGGTAAGACTTAGTTTCAAGTGCTGTGTACATGTTGTCAAGAGACAAAAGCTTAAAGAGCATTCTGATTCTGATTGGTAGACGAAGGGGCCATCCATCCAGTCTAGGGAATCCCCTGTGATAGATGGATTGACAGAGTGGCTGCACTGATGAGCTCAAGCATAAGAACAATGGGGAGGATGGTGCCGGGCCAGGCAAGGCTTTTTCTATTGTCCGAGAGCGGGGTGCTGAGTCCAAATCAACCAGTGACTCCAACAATGGCAATGAAAGTCATATTCTCTCTCCTCTCTGTGTCTTTACATATGCTATTCCTAATCCTATGACATGCTATTCTTGGTTTGGTTTTGTTTTCTTGGGGGGGGCATCACTGCCCTCCGGTGGTTGTGGGAGCTACGCAGTGCTGCTCCTGAGAGCCACCACTGGATTTGAAGCGCCAAGCCTGTGGGCCACAGTTCCACACTGAGCTCAGCCCCAACATGCTATTTCTTCATTAGACAAATGTATACAATTTACTGGCTCAACTTCAGTTCATTTATATGGAAATTGGTTTGTGGACACTTGATCAAAACTCATTTTAGGCCCAAAGAAAGAGGGCTTCTAGATCTGTGTGATGTGTTTTAAAGAACCCTTTTCTTTCTTTCTTTCTTTCTTTCTTTCTTTCTTTCTTTCTTTCTTTCTTTCTTTCTTAATCATTTTATTGAGGGCTCTTGCAACTCTTAGCACAATCCACCCATACATCCATTATATGCATAGCACATTTTTACCTTTGATGCCATCATCATTCTCAAAACATTTTCTTTCCACTTAAGTTTCTGGTATTGGCTCCTCATTTTTCCACCCCAGCCCCACTCCCCCTCCCTTATGGACACTTGATAGTTTATGAACTATTATAACTTTGTCTTGTCGAAAACTGTCTGATATCTCCCTTCACCCACTTTCCCCATTGTCTATACCCCAGGGAGGAGGTTATTTGTAGATCCTTATAATCGGTTCCCCTTTTCTACTACACCCTCCCTCCATTGGTGTCGCCACTCTCCCCACTTATACTAAAGAGATCATATGTCCTGGATTCCCCATGTTTCTGATTCCTATATGTACCATTGTATATCCTCCAGTCCAACTGTATTTGTAAGATAGAATTCAGATCATGATAGTGGGAGGGAGGAAATTTTTTAGAACTAGAGGAAAGAATCATATTTCATCGTTGCTACACTGTGTTACTGACTTATCTCCTCCCCCACTACCCTTTTGTAAGGGGATGTCAACTTCTCCTGCAGATGGAACTTGGGTCCTCAATCTGCACTCCCCCTCATATATAATGACATAATTTTTAGTTCTTTGATGCCTGATACCTGTTCTCTTTGATACCTCATGGTCCCACAGGCTGGTATGCTTCTTCTATGTCAGCTTTGTTGCTTCTTAGCTAGATGGCCACTTGTTATATTCAAACCTTTTAGAACCCAGATGATATATCTTTTGAGAGCCAGGTACCATCAGCTTTCTTCACCACAATTGCTTATGCACACCTTTGTCTTCAGTGATATCAGAAAGATGGGCATGCAATGATATGATTTTTGTTCTTGATGTCTGATAACCCCAGACACTATTTTTTGATAGCCAGGCAGTATCTGCTTTCTTCACATTTGCTTGTGACACATTTGTCTTCATTGACTGTATTGGAAAGGTGAGTATCAAAGTCTGCCAATTTAATAAAATAAAATGTTCTTGCATTGAGGAAGCACTTGAGTAGAAGTCAAGTCCATCTGTTGCCTTAAATATGAACCCTTAAGTTATATACACATAGATCTACTTCTCTATCATATCTAAGTATACTTATCTATGTTCATACCTGTATTTAGACCTCTACAAATGCTCTTTGTCACCCAGGAGAACTGAAAGTAGTCTGGTGCCATCATACCCCATACTTTGTTAATCTGTCAAATAACGTAGGAGTTTTCTGCTCTCATAAAGATTTACAGCCTTAGAAACCTCTAAAGGAAGTTCTATCATATCCTACAGGTCTATTTTTCCCTACAGATCTTTATGAGTGAAAACCATCTCTATACTAGTGAACTTGTTTCTTCTTCTCACTATGACAGCCTAACCAATACCCATACCCTCTATTTCTAAAATACATTATGTGTACCCAGAAACCCAGAATTTCTTGCCCATTAAATGTGAGTCAATGGTATCCACGAGGCGTAAGTGAGGTTGAGGTGGCTGTATGAGGATGGTAGTTGACAGAGGTCTAGTAGTTCAAGATAGAGACACAAGTCCATACTGTGTAAGACAGAGCCTGATGTAGTAAAACATGCACAATAAACTTCTTTCTAACTCAGTATATATATATATATATATATATATATCCTATGCATACTTTCTTGACACCATGCATTACGCTGAGTTTTCTAGAGAAACACATCCATTGATGGGGAGAAAGAGTATAAGGAAAGGAGGTAGGGGGAGGGAAATAAGAGAGAAAGTGAGGGAGAGGGAGAAATTTATCATGCAAATGATTCACACAGTGGTAAAAGCATACAGGTGCAATCCAAGTTCAGACAGGTTCCAAGTCTGTGGGTCAGAATTGAAGCAAGAGGATTCTGATTCCTCTAGTTCAGGAACTGAGGAAACCAGATCAGCAAGAAGCCCTGGACTTCCATCAAGTTATGGAGCAAATGAATCCAATGCTACCAAGTCATGCATTCAAATAAGGAGGCGGCTGGATCCACGATGGGTAGAGCAGACAAGAGGTCACTGTGTTCATCCAGAAATATCACAGGCTACTGGCTCAAGTCTAAGAAATTGGAAGTTAGATGTTGTATCTAGGTAGATAAAAAGGAAAAAGAAAGAATGGGGGGAAAAGCTTCCCCAGTACACATATCTATATAGTAAATAGGTCACACCCATGAGGAAATTTCCTTCCTGTGCATTAGAACAGTGACCTGAGTAAGGGGGTTACTGGCCACATTGATATTTTTTTACAACAGATTGACTGCTTCCAACAGATTCCACTATGTCATGGATTATATTATTTTTGGTCACATTTTAGGTATTAGTATGCTTTAATTTCCAAATGAATGGTAATGCAGGTTTATCAAAGTTCAAATAAAATGGTTGCATAATATTTAAGTCAATCGTCATGCCCATTCTTCATTAATGTCCTCACTAATATCCATTACAACTTTTTCTTCACTATAAAAGAATTGCAATACTTCCTAACATTGATTCTCCTGGGTGCCCTCTCTTTTGCGAGGCTTGTCCTTGCTGTATCACTGTTCTCTCAAGGAGTTCATTGGGATTTGAGCTAAAGTCAATGCTGATTTTTCCATGTTGATATAGCATTTTAATTACATGTTTAAAATCTACTTGAGGAAAGTTCATTAGCTTGATTTTTAACTCTGACATGCTCAGATAAATGATATGATGGGTTCTGTTTCTATGGATGCCATCATACAGCGATAGGACTGAGACAATTTGCTAATCTTTGCAACACCAGCTCATCCAGCAATTGGACATCTAACTGCCTCTTTTCTGTTATTTAAAAATACATCTCATGTAGTTCTATTGCCATATTTTATATGGTATATTAATTATTATTATTTATGGATTCTTACCTTATTGCTTTTGGAATCATGGGGGAAGGGATTGTTTATCGACAGTCCCTTTTCTATGTCTGCATGGAGAGAACCTCATAAAATTTTATCAAGCACTTTAATGCATGATAATTGATTGAGTCTTAACATCTTTAAATCTCCTAGTTCAAGAGTTTGTTCATTTGCTACTGTTCCAAATTTCAGAGTATTCTGCTTCATTATACTGTGTTTAGAGTCCAGAAACTGTTTTTTAAATGTCAATTTTGATACTGTTGTAAAGCATGAGTGTAATTGTAAGCACTGTCCAAAATTTTTCTCAAGTCCTTCAATCACAAATAAAAAAAGTCTTTAATTTCAGAATTAAAATTTAGCCACAATTGGTTGTAAAGAGATGAGTTGTACAAGGCATATAATAATATTCATAGTCATTTTAATAATAATAATAAAATGGCTAACAAATGTAACTTAAGTGGCTATATATTGCATGGGAGACTTACATTGATTACATTATTTCATCCTTATAGTTACTTTACAGTTATAGTTTGTAGCACTCTGGTGGCTTATATGCTACTGAAATGTTGGAAACTATGTCACTGAAATATCAAATGTCAGCAGCGTCACCTAAAGTGAAGAGGTTTAAGGGGAGCTTGCAGACTAAGATTAAACAATGAAGAAAGACTCAACTCTCACTTCAGAAGGAGGGCTTCTGACAGCCTTATGTGCAGCTTTGAAACTTTGTCAGCTACTGAAAGCCTACAGACTGGGAGCAGAGCGTTGTTGGAGATAATGCCAGAAGACAGGGCCTCCGGTCCAAGAACACTTGAAGTGGAATTGAGGAGGAGCTGATTTCTCAGTGTAGAGTCCTAACCTTGGTGGTGTGGGTCCAGTGAAACCCGTGAGATTGGATTCGGGGAGCTTCACTTGCTCATGGAGCAAGACTTAACTTAAGGTGAAATGTTAGTCTGGGTGGACTAGAGAAACTTATATGTGTATAAGAAAGAGCTTTATAAACAAGAGCAACTGAATACAGAGGGAAAAAAGGCCAGCCCAGCCCAAGATCAATTCCCTAAGTCTGATATTATTGGGCCATGTGGCTAATATCAATCTTCAGACTCACAAAACATATGCACTGATACAGACTGCATGAAGATGCCCTGACAGTGGGTGGTAAGTCTTGTGGATCTAGTGATTTTGCAAACACTCAGTGGCGCCGTGGGTTTGTAAGCATCTCACAGTGGTGGCACGGGTTTCTAAGCATCTCACCTTGGTGGCACGGGTCTCTAAGCATCTCACAGTGGTGGCACAGGTGTCTAAGCATCTCACAGTGGTGCCGTGGGTCTCTAAGCATCTCATAGTGGTGGCATGCGTCTCTATGTGACCTCTCCTGTGACGTCTCCTGCTCCCGAGATCTGACTGCATCACACGCGGTCCACATGGCTTCTCCAGCTTCCGAGGCATAGCGCCGCGTATCTTGTTAGTAAAGTGTCTCCAAAGGCATGATGAAAGAGTGTGTGTGCCTTCCACCTCCAGGGAAAAAAAATCTAGGAATTCCCAGAATTCTCAGGGAAGGCCATTCCTACACAAAGGCCTCATTAGCAATGACAAACTAGACTCTATCCCCCACTCCTAATACTCTAAAATTCCAAACGGATACCAGATTATGTATCTAGCACACTTTCTATCTCCCAGACCTTGTTCCTGATACCATGGACAAGTGAACATTCCCCAAATTTTATCTCCCCCTTAATTCCTCCCCTTCAATTATACAACTGTCCCATAGGACCCATCCAGATGTAAGCCGAGTCCCACACACACCACCTTTTTGGGAAAATATCTCAAAAACAGATTTAGTGCACTTAAGATTTGATGACCTGTGGGAAAACATCAAGAAAATCATTCATGAAGACAACAAAAAACATTTAAAAGGCAAGAAAGAAAGAAAAGATCAAAGTGGATGTTAGATAAAAATCAGAAACTTTCTCTTAAATGGCAAAAGAAAAAAATGAAGATGTAAGAGAGCTGAATGGAAAATTTCAAAAGACAACTTAAGAAGACAAAGTCACATATTATAACAAAATATGAAAAGACCTAGAATTAGAAAACCAAAAGTGAATAACATTCTTATTTCTTTATGAATTCAAGAAAAATTTCAACCTTCAAGTTTAAATATTGAAGCAGTCTATTGACAAAATAGTGATGGTGCAGGAAGCATCAAGTAAGATGGAAAGAATTTACAGTATTACTGTACTAAAATTCTAACCAATATTCTACTATCTCAGGAATTAGCATATGAGCAAAAACCAATTAGAGTGAAAGAAATTCAAGCTTCACTGAAAGCATCAGCGAAAAACATGGCTTCAGGATTAGATGCATGCCAGTTGAAATATTTCAACAAGCTGATGAAGCATGAGGAACATTCATTCTTCTATGCCAGGACATTTGGAAGTCAACAACTTGACAAACTGACTGGAAGATCATCTTGAACCCATTTCTAAGATAGGTGACTAGGCAGAATGTTCAAAGACAGAATAATATCATTGATCTCACTTGCCAGTAAAATTTTGCTGAAAATCATCCCCGAAAACTTGAAGCAATTAATTGACAGGAAGCAGCCAGAGGTGCAGCCTGGATCGAGAAGTTGGAAGAGAAATTGGAACAAGGCATACCATTGCTAATGTCAGATAGATCTTGGCTGAAAGCAGATAATACCAGAAAGATGTTTACTTCTGTTTAATGACTGTGCCAAGGCAATTGACTGTGTGGATGATAGCAAACTATGGATTGCCGGAGAAGAAGAATAATTTCAGAACACCTCATTGTACTCCTCTGGAATTTAAACATGGATCAAGGGGAAGCTCTGCAAGGAGATTAAGGGAACACTTTATGGTTTAAAATCAGGAAAAGTTAAATTCAGGGTTAGATTCTTCCACTATACTGAGTACTGTATGCTGAGCAAATAATCAACTATGCTAGCTTTTATGATGAAGAATGTGGCAGGAGGGTGGGAGGAAGGCTTATTGACAACCCACAGCATGTAGATGTCCAGATCTTGCCTTCTTGCACTGAAGAGGACTTGGAGCACTCTCTGAAGAAGATCAAGGATTTCAGTCTTCAGTATAGATGGCAACTCAATGTAAAAGAAAACCAAAATCCCCACCAGAGTAGGAAACTTCATGATAAATAGAGGGAAAAAATGAAGTTGTCAATGATGTCTTCTTTTTTGGATCCACAATCAAATCTCATGGAAGCAGTGAAGATAAAAGAACACACTGTTTGGGGTAAGTCTGCTGTACATGAACTTTTTAGAGTACTGAAAACCAAAATTGTGACTTTGAAGACTATTGTGACCCTGCCCAAGCCATGATATCTTCAATTGCCCCATATGCAAGTTGGACATTGAATTAAGAAGACCGAGAAGACTGTGCTTTTGAGTTGTATTGGTGGAAAGTGTTACTGAAAGTAAGATGGGCTGCTAAAAGAACAAACTGATCTGTTTTGGAATAAATACAGCCTGAGTGCGCCATAGAGACAAAGATAGGAAGATTTACTTTTGCATAATTTGGACATGTTGTCAAGAGAGATCTCTTCCAGGAGAAAGACATCATATCTGATTAAGTTAAGGATTAGCAAAGAGAGAGAGAGAGAGAGAGAGAGAGAGAATATTTCTCCAGAAAATGGATTGGGCTGTGGCTGAAACAATGGGCTCAGGCAGAGGGACAACGGTGAGGATGGGGCAGACCCTGGCCCGGTTTCCTTCTAAGATCACTCTTGGTCAGAACCAACTAGAAGGCACTTGACAACAACAGCAGTTACTTTGCAAAGGGGAACTTATTATCTCCCTATAAAATGGAGGATATAAACTTACAGACATTGAAGAATCAAAAATAAAATTTGCTTGTGTCCATAAAGCTCATTATTGGCTACCAAGATAAGGTGAAATGTATTGTTACTGGAGTCACAGTTTATGCATACATACATGTGCTTACTCCAAACAAAACTTGCTTCAGCATATAATTGTGATCTGTGAATGACTGAAGAAAAATTCTCTTAGGATTCATTTCATATTAATAAACTTGCCTATTTTCTGGAAGGACACAGTATGGTCACATAGGTTAGTTATAAGGATGTTTCGAGAAAATGGAAAACAACATTGGTTAGGAAAAGACGAGGAAGAATGTATGGGGATTTCTTTTTCGCTTTCATGACAATGGACTTGCATGTATTTAAAGAGTAGCAAGGGTGGTTCTGTAGGTATTTCTGTCAGAAACCTTGTCCCATTCTGCTCTTTTTGCCTGATATTTTGTTTTCTAAATTCAAAGAATATTTAAAAGGAGTCTTATTTGAGTCACTAGAGAGTGCAAGAACTACTGTTTAGACATGGTATCAATAAAAAGGTACAGAATATATTATAGAGATGTGTTAGCACTTTTTATTCATATGCTATTCTTAACCCTTAAAACAAAATAGACAAACGAGAAAAAAACTCAGTATACTGGTCTTAAGTCCTCATTAGATGGATCCTCCCTGCTTCTTTCTCTTCTCTTCACCTTTACCTTTGGTCCTACTGTCTTTCATGTGGTTTGAAAATATAAAGACCCTCCATAAAAGTTTTTATTTGATTTTTATTGGTCTGTTGATGGGAGAGAGATTTTCAAGGAGAATAGAGAAAAATGTGAAGTTTTGACTTTCTAGCTCAATGGTGAGTAATTCCAGTTTTGCAATCTAGGAAGGAAGAAGATACCACAATTTAAAAAAAATTTACTAAGTGATGCTTGGAGGTCTTAAATATTACTATGATATAGTTTAGGGCAAATGGCTATTTGAGTACAAAGAAGATACATTGATAATTAATAATTTTCCTTGATTTATATATGAAGTTCTAGTGGGGTAAAAAACTGCAGAATACTTTTAGAATGGTGAAATAGTAAAGCATAATGCTTCATTGCCTAGAGGTGACACAGATAAATGTTTCTTCAAAAGATTATGGTTGGAAGATCAAAAATAGAACTACTTGATAGAGCTACTGTGGAAACTGTTACCAAAAAAATTTGAAAATGCCAAATTCTGTCATAATCACAATAAGAATGTTTAATGCCATTGCAATGGACTCCCACTTAAACACGACCAATGTTGTTTTCTGTTTAGTGCTGTCAGGTGAGTAGTGACACAGAGCAACCCTGTACACAAGATAATAAAATACGGTGAGGTCCTGCGTCACCCTCACGAGTTTGCATGTTTTCGCTCATTGTTGCAGCTACTGCGTCAACCGATCATTGGAGGGTCTTCCTCTTTTTTTGATGATTCTCTTTTGTACCAAAATTCATGTCTTTTACCGGGGACAGGTCTCTTCTAATAGCGGGCCCAAAGTACATCCAATGAAATCTTGCCTTCCTTGTTTCTATGTACCATTATGTCTGCATTTCTTCCAAGAGAGAATGTTTGCTTCTATTGCCTTCTAAATCTCATTGAACTGACATTGAAAAATTCTCCAAATGAATATACTGGAACTAAAAGAAAAAGCGAAGCAGACAGCAGCATAACAGAAAAGTAAGAGCATCTGGAAGAAAGAAAGTTACTTATCAACAAAAGATTAGCAAAATGCAGAAAGTTGAAACTGAATCTGACTGGGGAAAATAATCAGATTCAAGAGTCCTTATGAACAGGATCAGAGAAAGTCTCAATATATAAATGAAAAGTCTTTCTGAAAGTGTCAGTGAGAGTGAAAGCACTGAAACTTCCTGATTCTTTCCCATCAACCCTGTGTTAGTCCGGGTAAACTACAGGAACAGATTTCATAGGCATGCATATGGATATAAGGAAAAGGTTTGTAATACAAGAGGATCAGGACATTGAGCCCTGTCCAGTTCAAAGTCATAAGTCCGATATTAACCCATATGCCCGAAATCAGTCTATAAAGTCTCCTTCTGAGCCACGAAGTCACAGGTCAGTGGGTGCAGAATCCCGACGCTGGCAGGGGTCTCCACATAACTCCTCACTTCCAGGGCTCAGGGTCCATCAACAGCAAAAGTAACTCATCACTGGCAGAGGTCTCCATGTGGCCACCCCAGCTTCAGAGATCTGGCTCCATCAGGACAAAGCCGTGTGGTCTCTCTGCCAGCTCCTCCAGCTTCTTGGATGCTGCCATCTTATCTTGTCCATGATTCATCACCTCTCACTAACTCCCAACATCTGGGGAAGACAGCTTCTCATCTTCACGAGGGAAATATCACAAGATTTCCCAGAAGTCTCAGGAGAAAGCCATGCCACATAGAGGCCTCATTGGCTACTCAATGGCTGTCTCCCATTTAACAGGCTAGACACCACTCCTGCATCTCATTTATAAAATTAATATAAGCACATGACTGCCACAAACCCTCACTCAAAGGCTTATTCAGTCGTTATTATAACTGAAGACCTGCAACAAACTCTCTTAAGATATTAACATTGAGAAACTATGAAGCTGAGGACACCAGGGACTGTGAAGAGAGGAAGCAATATTTAAACAATTATTTGAAGGACCCATGTATCTTCCCAACATTTTTCACAGAATATTATCATAATTCTATAATTTATGAATGAGACAGGAGAAGTTGGTCAGGAAAATATCCCCATTCCAAGGAAAATCAACACAAAACTAGCAAACAAAGAAAAGTGCAAGCTATAAAGACTGAAAGTCAGGAATTCTTTCATTTTTAAATAGAAAATTTGCATTTATTCACATCTTATTTTTTAAAAGATTGAATTGGTTCAAGATTTATATTTCAGATCAATATTTTTGTATTCAACTGTTGAAGAATCTTGTGAAGCCACTCATGAGCTTGCCCTCCCCCTCCTCTTAATTATCTTATTTCTTGTCAAATTTTATCACCCCTTTCACTCACGTTAACACCCATCTATCCTCTACTTTATTACTTTTGTTTACATCCCTTCCCTTCCTGCCCTCGCAACCCTCATCTATTTCCCTTGATATGAAAATGTTATATTGTTTTTTTTCTTTGCAATAGTCTCATACAATATTTACCTTTTTGTGATTGACTAATTTCACTCAGCATCATGTCCACTGATTTGATCCATGTTATGAGGTATTTCTCAGTTTCATTATTACTGTTAGCAATGTGTAGCATTCCAATGTATGTATGTACAAAGATTCATTTATCCATTCTTCCATTGATGGATATTTAGGTTGTTTCCATCATCTAAATATTCTGACTAATGCAGTGGAGAACATGGGTCTGTATGTGTATGAGTGTGTGTTGGTTTTTGCTATCTCTGTTGTTTCTGGAGGAGGTAAAGGGAGTAGATCCGGGTCATATGATATTTCTAGTCCTCATTATTTTAACAAGTACAATATTGCTTTACGCAGTGGCTTTACAATTTTACAGACCCAGCAGCACTGGATGAGGGTTCCAAGTTCTCCAAACACTCTCCAAGATTTGTTATTTTTTGCTCTTCTAAATTTTGCTATAAATACTGGTGTGAGATGGTATCTCATCATTGTTTTGATTCACATTTCTGGAATGGCTGGAGATTGTATTTATTTGTACGTGTGTTGGCTACTTGCACATTTCCTTTGGTGATCTGTCTGTTGAGGCCTTTTACTCATTTTTAATTGGATGAGTTTTTGCAGTTTTACAGATATTTAAGAGGCTTTTCCATTCTTGGTTACATCACTGCCATTTTTTTCCCCAACCTGTGTGATTTCTTTCTACTCTTTTCATGAAGTTCTCTGACTCATAAACGTGTTTTTAGACTTTGGGTGCCCAAGTCACCTGTTTGACCTTCTATTTGTGCATGTTTTTCATGATGACTGGTCACGTATTTGTACTATGTGTTGGTGCCCTTTGGTTTCCCCTGTCTTTGCATTGGTTATTTCTATAGTTCTAGGATTGATAGCTAGGTCCTTAATCCATATTGTGTTTTTTTTCCTGTTTTCCTAAACCTAGCTATCAATACTAGGGTGGGATGGTATCTCATCATTGTTTTGAGTTGTATATGATTATGAGTCATGTTTCATTCCTCTGCAAATGGAAATTCAGTTTGACAGCAGCATTTATTGAAGGGACTACTTCTTATTCATTTAATGTGTTTCAGTCGTTTTGCAAAAATTAGTTGTTTGTAGATGACTGGATATATTTCAGTGTTCTCTTTTCTGTCCCATAGATTTATGCAGGTATTGTTATACTGGTAAGAAGCTGTATTGTCTCAAGTGTTTGTGCAGTCAGTTTGGGGATTGGTAAGTGAGATGCCTTGCACACTATTATTTTTTTGAGTAGTTCTTTGTGTATCTAGGTCTCTTTCCTTTGCTCAAAGTCAATTCTTACCTTTCCCATTTGTTTAAAAAATTATCATGGGATCTAGATAGTAATTACATTATATCTATGGATTGCTTTGCTTAGTATGGAAATTGACAATGTTATATCTTTCCATGCATTTACATAGAACATCCAACCATTTAGATAAAGTCTCTTTTAGTTCTTATAGTAGTAGTTTGTAGTTTTCTTTATGCAATTCTTGTTTCTCTGATTATATTTATCATTAAAATTTTATCTTTTAGAGCTTGGCGTAAGTGGTTGAGTGTGGGACTACGACCCCCGGGCTTGGTGGTTCGAATCCAGTGGCTGCTCTCAGGAGCAGCGCTGGGTAGCTTCCACTACCACCAGAGGGCAGTGATGCCCCCCTCAAAATAATCTCTTATATAGATATTGGCAATGGCATTGTTTTCCTTGCACAGAGGGATCATATAAATTTTTGTATGTCCATCTACCTGCCATGCTATTGAAGCTTCTCTAATAATCTTCTTGTTGAGTTCTTGTGATTTTCTATCTGTAGAATCAGATCATCTGTAATTAAAGAGAGTTCTAATTCTTCTTTACCAATTTGGATGCCTTTTTTTCTTTTTGTTTTTATTAGTTATGGCTAACATTTTCGGTACAATATAGAATAAGATTGGTGACAAAGGTTATAGCTGTCTGGCTCCAGTGGATAATGGAAATGCAATCAATTTGTCCCTATAGAGTGAGATATTGATTTTTATTTTTGCATATGTGGCCCTTTTTTAAGTTTGGGAATGCTCCCTCAATTCTGATTTTGTTCAATGTCTTTAAAAAGAGTCAATGTTGAATTCTGCCAAACGCTTTTTAACATCAATTGATATGCTCATAAATTCTTTTTCTGTCTTATTTATGCAGTGGATTGCATTGTTTTTTACTATGTACTATACTCACACACTTGATGTGACACTTGATTAATTTTTAGTAGTTGGTTAGCTTTCATATGTCCACACCAATAGATATCACATGGTATGTAAGACAAAATTTTAAAAATGTATTGAAAGATAAACTATTGCCCCAAATCAAGAATTATAATTTATTTGAACTTTTGAGATGCAAAATTGGAAAAGGAAATAATGTAATGATATCAAAACCCTCAGTAGAAATAATTTGTAAACTGTCTCATTCAAATCCTAACTACAAAGGCAAGAAGTGAAGAGCGAGAGGGAAAGTGGCCCTGAAAGCATCCCACACTGTCAGTGCTGAGGCGCCCGGCAAGGCCTGTGCTTCTTCCCAAGGGGATCTGGCGATTCAACTTGGGTCCCTTGCAACAGTCAGCGCAATGGGTAGCCACTATGCCACCAGGGCTTCTTAGGGAAATGGTAGAAGCATAAAATAATTACGGAATTAACAAAATATAATTATTTGCACCATGGAGAGTTAGAAGCTACACACCAAAAAAGAAAAATATAATTATAGCACAGCATGTGGCTTATTTTATTTCTAAATTTAATTTAATTAAAGCCAGTATTAATTCTGAATTTAGATATATGATATATACTCAGACATTTATATTTGTATATATGTGTGTATATATGTATCATAGATAGTTGACAGATAGATATATAGATAATAGATGATAGAGGAAAGTGTGTGTATGTGAAATGAGAAAGACTATGAAAACTAAATCTGACCTTTTTCTTTCTTTGTTTATTTTAATTATTTTTAAATAATTTTATTGGAGGATCTTCCAGGTATCATATTTAATAGTTCAATCACATCAAGACGTGCTGTACAATTGCTAGCACTATCAGTTTCAAAGCATTTTCTTTCTTCCCAAGCTACTTGATATTAGCACCCCTTAATGCCCTCCTTCACCCATTTTCCATTTTGTTTCTTTGATAGTTTTCCCTCTTAAACTTGCACAGTTCACTATATCCATTCAGTACAGTTCTGTTGCTCAATCCCATTGAGTTGTGTTATACAGTCACCAATGCTGTCAGTTCCAATCCCCTCCCCTTCCTTTATCCTCAGGCACCCATTACTCTTTTTTAAAACAATCTTTCTATAGGAGGAACTCTTTCTGATCTTATGACAATCCATAATTCAATCGCATTAAGCGCACTTTTACACATGCTGCCATCATCACTTCCAATTCTACTTTTGCGTTTGGTCACAGCTCCTCTCTTCCCCCTCCCTATTCCCTCCTCCCCCCACATGAATCCCTGATCAATTATATATTATTGTTGTTATTTCAAGTCTTACACAATTTATTGTCTTCCTTTACCTACATTGCTCTAATTCATTGCCCTGGAGAGGGGGTTGCATATCTAACCTTGTGATCCGATAAAAAACAAAAACAAAACAACCTTTTTCTTCCTTGCACTCTCCCTCCCCCTTCCATCATGATAGCTCTACTCCCACGACTGTGCCTGAAGGTGTTCCATGCTGGATTCCATGTGTGGAGAGCGCTTATCTTTTCCCACGTACTGTCTTGGTCTAGCTAAGTGTGTCAGGTAGAACTGAGGGGAGAGAGCATTCAGGAACTAAAGCAATGTTGTGTTTTCTGTTGGTGCCTTACTGCACCCTGGCAGAATCGTCCTTTCCTTATAGCCCTTCTCTGAGGGGATGCCAAATTGTCCACAGACGGACTTTAGGTCTCGACTCTGACTCCCTCATTTGCATCTATATAATTGTTGTTTTGGATCTTTTGATACTTGATACCATCAACACCTCATGATCACACAGGATGGTGTGCTTCATCCACGTAGGCTTTGCTTCTTTTCTGCTAGATGGCTGCTTGTTTAAATGCAGGCTGTTAAGACCCCAGACACTGTATCTTTTGCTAGCTGGGCTCCTTCTGTTTGTCTGCACATTTGCTTATGAGCTCATTTTGTCCTCAGTCATTGTTAGGAAAGTGAGTATCAAAGTGTGCCAGGTTATTGGAATAAAGTGCTCTTGTGTCAGGGAGGCCTTGAATAGAGGACCAAAGTACATCTACTAACTTAATCCTTAATATATAAATATATTCACATTGACCTATATCCCTATCATTATAATTAATATATATACACATGACTATAATGATACTTCTATAAATTGCCTTTGCCTCCTAGTTCTTTCCTCAGTCTCCTTTACCTTCCTCCCTTCCCACAATTATGTACACCATCTATTTGGCTCTCAGTAATTTCTCTCAGATACATTGAACTTGAGCAACTCCACAGGGATTCTATGCCCTCTTCTTCATCAATATTAGATCTTTTGTTGTTCCCTTGTCCCTGAGTTTGTTGGCTTTTTGCTCCCATTCCAGCTGCCTCCTCTGCACCCTTGACCCCCCAGAAATGGTGGTCCCACTGTTTTCTTTTCAGGATTGATTGTCCTGCCTATTTTATATAGATAGATATAGAGTGAAAAAATATATATAAAGAAAGAAAGCAAAGCATCACAACAACAAAAAGTCTATAAATAGGTTCAGATCTGTATGCTGTCCTTTATGAATGTTTTTCAATTGGGTCTGGTGAGGTGTTAAGTCCTGTTCCCTGAGTCAGAAGTCTATTTTCAGAGTTCCTTGGGAACTTTGTTACATTGCTCCCCTCGGTGCCCTGCTGTATTCCCTTTTTGTTCTGCCCTACTCTTTCTGTTGGGGGGGGAAGGGGGGGAGTGTCACACTGGACATAATTCCTGCATTGAGGCTCCACGGTCTGTCCCCTTCTAGTGTTGTGGGTCAGTGAGGGGACATTGTGTCCTCTGGTGGGGACAGCCCTACAACTTTCACTGTGTATTGGCTGCTCTGATCAGGGATGTCTTCCTATAGGCTTGGGCATCATGCTGAAATTCTCTCTCTTTCTCTCTCTCTCTCTCTCTCTCTCTCTCTCTCTCTCTCTCTCTCTCACACACACACACACACACACACACACACACACACACTAACTTCTCCAGGCTATATCTTAAGGTTTGTTCTTTGTATTACATTCCTCTGGGGAGAGGATCGCCATAGCTCGGTTTGGATCTGGCCCCATTTTTTCTCTTTGAGAGGTCACTGCTCTATGGCAGTATGTTCGCTCTTAAGGCTTCATGTTCCAGGAAGAGATCTGGTCCCTCTCTCTCTTGCCTGTGGAAACCTACACAATACCCTCACCATGGGTGAATTAGTGCCCTATTCCCCCACCACTCTTGTCGCCCCCCCATATTTTTCCCTCCTTTTGAGTTGACTGCCATATATATGCCTCCCTGGATTGGGTCTGATGCCTGCCAAAGTGTCTGGACCTCAATCCAGGAATTATGCATTAAGTAGTTTATCTTCTATGTCCATTGGACTTTTTGAGCTTACCTCTGGTGACTCATGTTGTACTTGTCCCTTTGTCCTTGGATACTCTTGCTCAGCATAAATGCCTCCAGCTCTCCGGATGAGATGATGTGCTTCATGCATATGTCTCTGATGTTTAAGACTACTTCATACTTCATTGTATTTATATAAGAGAGATTTTCAATCCATCTGTCAGTTAATGAATATGTAGATTGTTTCCAAGTTTTCACAATTGTGAACTATACTGTAATGAACATTGGAGTACTAATTTGGGTTTAGTCTGTTTTTTTTTTCTGGGTATATACTCAGTGGGGGGGGGCGGGTTTCCATTTGCTTTACTTATTATCACTAGGTCAATTTTCAGAGTGGCTACACATGCCTACAGGAGCACCAGCAATGGATGAGAGTTCCTATCTCATCACAGCCTCTACAGTTCTTGTTGTTTTCTGATTTTTTTAATTGAGTTATTCTTGAGGGTGTATCTTGTATCTCATAGTTGGGTTAAATTGCATTTCCCTATGGCTAACAATTGGTAACATTTCCTCAAGTCTGTTACCTATTCAGATTTCGGCCCTTGTGAAACTTCTGATCAGGTCTTTTGCCAATTTCTTTAGTAGGCAATATTTTTGTCTTTTCTTTTTCTTGTTGTAGACTAGTAGAGTATTGTAGGTTTTAGTAATAAGCCCATTGTCTGATGTGTCATTGCTAAAGTTACTTTTGCAGATTGTAAGCTCTCTTATTACTTTCTTGGTGAAGTCTTTAATGTGTAGAGTTGTTTTATCTTCAGAATATCCCACTTGCCAATTTGTGCTTCCTCTATGTTTTTTTTTTCCTCTTCATTTCTGATAGCCTATGTATTCCCTTTGCAAAATTATTTAGGTTTGTCCCAATTCCCTAATGGATAGCCCTAATAGTTTTGGGCTTTAACTCAAGGTTTGTGATCCACCTCTACTTTATTCTTGTGCATAGAGTGAGGTGAACATCTTGCTTCATTTTTCTGTAGATAGATTCCATTTTTCTGAGCACCACTTGTTGAAGAGGGTGTCTGCTTCCCATTTGATGTTTTTGAGGCCCTCATTGAGGATCACTTGTCTGTATGCTGATATTTTTATTTCTGGATTTTCTGTTCTTTTCCTTTGGCTTGAGTATCTGTTGCTGTACCAATACCACACTGTTTTGACCACTCTGCTTGTATAAAAGGTGTTAAAGTTATGTAAAGCCAGCCCTTTGACTTTATCCTTCTTCTTGAGGAGTTCTCTGAGATTTCTGGGTTTCTTCCCTGCA
Organism: Nesogale talazaci; assembly: GCA_004026705.1. NCBI lineage: Eukaryota > Metazoa > Chordata > Mammalia > Afrosoricida > Tenrecidae > Nesogale > Nesogale talazaci. Next base: position 40,480 of record PVJH01016390.1, read on the forward strand.
TATGAAGTTGGTAGTCAGTTTTTCTAATTCCTTGAAAAAATATGTTGGTATATGTATCAGGAGAGTGTTAAATTTACATAGTGCCTTCAGTAAGACTGAAATATTTATTATATCTAGTCTTCTGATTCATGAGTGTGAGATTTTCTTCCATTTATGGAGTTCACTTTTGGTTTCTATAAGCTACCCCCAATCTCAGTTCAAAAGTGTTTGTGTTTGTCCTTGAGTTCACTGGTACAATTCTACAATTCTTCTAGTCACTTGGTGAATCTGTTAATTTGCTATTTGCTTTAGTTACCTGGTCCCTTAATTCTTGTATTCCCCTTTGGTGCTCATCCTTAACTCTTTAATTTCCTTTTAATCTGTAGCCTTTATCTCACCTCTCATTCATTCTTTTTCTGCACTGCTTCCCTCATATCTTTATGACTCCTGGCAGCATTGTAAAGATTTTTTTTCCTGTGGTAGGTCAACCTCTGCTTATTTGATACACATCCTTAGATTCAGGACTTCCTCTAATATTGCATTTTGTTTCTCCTGCTTTTCATTTAGGATGTTGTGGCTGGTTACTACCTGTGTGTCATTGTAGAAGAATTTGGTGCTATTTTCCAGAGAGTCACAAAGCATTTATCTCTCTCTTTGGGAGACTTGTAAGAATGTTTTTGTGGATTGCCATTTAGCCAACTGAGCAAAGGGGTTGGGCTACCTCGTTATCCTACTGAGGTTTCACTCTCTCCATAGGCAACTAGGATTCTGCTGTTTGGAGGCAAGTTGGGTGATCCTCACAGTGAATGCTGGTTGGACATGTGTGGTCCATGAGAGTGCTACTGCACCAGTTGATCACACAAGAGACCATGTTGGCAAGACTCAGGGATATTTGCAGTGTCTCAAAATGGGACTACCGTGTGCTTGCTGCAGCAAGGAGATGTGCAGAGGGTGAGTGATGGTGTCTTCTGCCATGGAGGGAAGGCAGGCGTAACTTAGATGTTGGGGAGCACCACAGAGAGGGACCCTACTCTTATTACTGGTAGTAATGGGCAATCCATCTTGATCTTCATGTATCGAATGATCTGTAATACCATAGAACCCCAGACCTTGATGCTAATTCATTCTAGAATGAATCAAGATGCGATGCAGTCAAGTTTGAAATCAATTTTCCCCATAAAGAAATATTTGAAAAAGGATAGGGACTGAGCCCTGGTGGCAGAGTGGTTGTGCGCAGGACTGTGATCCACTGGGTTGGTAGTTCAAATCCAGCAGCAGCTTTCCAAGAGCAAGGGTGGGCCTCCTACTCCCACCCAAGGGCAGTGAAGGGGGAAAAAGGATTAATTCATTCTCAACCACCAAGTTTTTACATTATCCTTGCCTTTTAATACAGAACATTACACAGAAATTTCAAAGTAAATAAGTTCAGAGTCAAGTGATATATTTAAATAAGAAAATAGGATTAAAAAATTAACAACCTCATCATAGGGCATACCTTGAGATTGATGAGAATCTAAACCTGTGGACAAAGATGTGGAGAAGATCTATGGAGAGAGATAAAGGCATAGTTAGGAAGGGGAAATCCCTTCTATAAAATCACCTGGTAGCTGTTTTTCTCTTCTTCACCTTTTTCCACTAGTACTTGACTGTCAGTCTCTTAAAAAAAAATCTGTCTAGTGTGGTTTGTTCTTGGTGTTTCCTTAATTGTTTTCTAAAAGCGTTTACTAATTATCATCAACAATATCAATACCATGGTAAACCAATACCTTATGGATGATGATTCTCTCTTTTAAAAAACATTTATAGGATCAATGATTTTTATCTAAAAGCCACAAAAACTAAGAAATAGTATAGCAAAATGCTTGGAACACAGCTGCAAAGGTTTAAATTTACAAAAAAAATCATTTGCATCAGGTTGGATTCCAACCTTTTGTTTGAACTTCAATACAAAATTTTCTCAACATTTTGCATTAAAATCTAATTATGTCTATTATTGATCTAGTCGAATACTGGGGTTCTACTGTATACAAATGAAAATAGACAAGTATAGCATGATTCATGAGGTAAAACAAATATAAACCACAATAGTAGGGGGAAGAAATATTAAAGAACTAGAGGTAGTTATGTGGTTCATCCATGCCATACTGCAACCTGGATTTATCATCCCTTCAGTGTGGACCTTCTGAGGAGGAGCAGTCCAATTATCTTACAAGTGGGTCTGAGTATCCACTACATCCACACCACTTCATATAGCTTCGGATTCTTGTTTTTGAACTTCTGATACCTCTTCCCATGGGCAACGCATGATCATAAGGACTGGTGTGCTTCTTCCAGGTGGGCTCTTGTCACTACCCTCCTAGATGGCTGCTTGTTTAGCTACAAGCCTTTAAGGCTGCAGATGCTATAGCTTTTGATAACCAGGCCCCATCACCTTTCTTCAACACATGTGCTTATGCATGCATTTTGTCTTTAGCAATCATGTCAGGAAAGTGAGTACTCTACACTGCAGCATTATTAGAACAAATTTAAGTAGAGGTAAAATTTAAGGTAAAATTTAAGTAGAGGCCCAAAGACCTTCTGCTTCCTTGTTTCACTTGTGTATATATATGCATGCATAAATATTTCATATTTATTTGTATATATAATATACCTATATAATTATATATGTTTTGTTCTTTCCTCTTTGTTTTTCTCTTACTCCACTATTATATTGACTAATTGTTCACCTCTCAGTAATTTCTCTCAAATATAATTAGACTGACCAAACTTGATCAGAAAAGCTACACGCTCCTCACCATCAATATTTTTTGTTTATTTTGTTTTTTTGGGGGGGCATCACTGCGCTCTTGTGGTGAGAGTAGGAGGCCCAGCCTTTGCTCCTGTGGAGCCACTGCTGGCATTGAACCTCCATCCCAGTGGGCCGCAGTCCCGTGCATAACCACTACACCACCGGGGCTCAGCCTTCGCCATCAATTTTGGAGCTCTTACTATTCGCCTGTACCACCATTGTTGTATCCCCACTCACATTGCTTCCCACGTCCATTAGGAACCACCTGTTTGAGTACTGCCTCCATAAAATTGCCTATCATTTCTATCATGTATAAATAAATATCCCCCTCCAAAAAATCCCATAAAGCATACAAATAGTATGAAATCTAACAGGAATCCTGAAATATAGCAGATGAATGTCTTTCTGTTAAATAGTAAAAAGGGCAGGCTATAACCCATCAGTCTAGTCCCCATTTTTCTCAGGGTTATATACTCTGGGTGGTCTCACCCACCCTTTTAGTCTTCAGCATTCTTGTCTGAAAAATGAACATCCTGAAAGTCTCTATTGCTTTTCCTGCAGTAAGGGATGGAGCAGTTTTAAGATGTTTGCCACTCCCAGTTACACCTTTGACTTTCTGTGTGGTTCCCTTGTGAGAAATCACCAACCAGTTCAGATGGGGTACTAAGTGCAGCCCCCTAGTCAGAAGTCTTTGATCAGGATTCTTAGTGTACTTTCTTGAACGACATTTATTTTCTGAATATAAAGTTCCTGGACTCAGTATATCCACATTACATAAGAACAGAGGAAAATAAAACTGGATAAAAAACAGCCAGGCATAGTTACTTCTGTGAAATGAAGGATAAGAAAGGTAGGAACAATTGCTGACTGTGTGTGTGTTTAATCTGAAAAATCTTTAAATGTGTTTGTACATTCTTTGATAAGAGAAACATCATATTACAAATACACTTCATTGAAATCTATATAAATGAATATCTTCATAACATGTGTCCTGTGTTTGATTTTAAAAAAGGCAAGTACCATTTGTGTGTACATTACTTCTTTTCTTACTGTGATACTTGGATATACAAACTCTGATCATAGTGTCGCAGATGAAAAAATTGTATAGGGGAGCCTGTAGTCCTTTGAGGGCTACCAAGCTTTAAAAACCACAGAGCTATCTCTTTCAAAATTCACAGAATCCCTGTGTCTGAGCAATCTCAGGATGCACAGTCTTCCGGACTTGACCACCTATAACACAAAAAAGGGAGCATGTCTGTGCACTTGTAATGGAAAATATGCTAATCTTTATGTTATGTAAAGATGCATACAAGTAAAAAATGCCAATTTCAAAATGAAATTGATGAACACAATTTATAATTATAGACAGTTTTATTTATATCCTGAATAAAATCACATACGCACACATACATATCACAAGAGAACAAGCGAGTTTTACTTTACCAGTAGTCATCGCTAATGTAACAGACTCTTAAAATCCTTTGGTAAGTCATTAAACTATGCATTGTTTGCAGGTTTCTAGAAAAGTAAAAAACCATGTGAATAATATTGTTATTCCTTAGAGAAGGTTCTGCAGAACATATTTAGTCTGCGTTTCTTTAAACTGTAGATTTTAGAATCATGTTGCTTCTAAATGGCTTTAAAAGTAATTGCCTCTATTCCATGAGATTTTCAGGTGTAGCCTCACATTAAATTTCTTCATTTGATTAATAAAAATGTGTCCATGGTCTTAAAAAACCGAGTATTTTCTTTCTTTTTTGTTTTTTTTTTGTTTTTTGAGCATCACTGCCCTCTGGTGGTGATGGTGCCCAGCCTTTGCTCCTGTAGAGCTGGAATTGAACCTCCATCCCAGTGGGCTGCAGTCCCGCGCACAACCAGCCCCAGAGCATTTTCTTGTTCAATGATTTTATTATCAACTTTTAACAGAAGTAATAGAATAAGAATAATTGAATTGGGGTGGAAATGTGGGGAGGAAACATCTCTAATTGTTAAATATTATAAAATAAATTATTTATTTATTTATATATTTTATAAAATATATAAAAATTATAAAATAAATACAATATTTAAAGTACTTCACAATTTTGAGCATATGCAAATATGTTATCTAACTTTATCCTATAAAAATGGTTTGGTAGGTGAAGTAGCCATTTTTGAGGGAAGACAACTTAGGTTTATCTGGTAGGTTTATCTGGTAATTACATAATCTGGTGTTAATTTGAAGATTCAGAATGAAGAGTTGGTCTCTAGCCTGTGAATAAGGTTTTAGCCACTGAGGTCTTTGTGTGGGCCTGACCTTCTCCTAAGGATTCTGGAAACTCCTGTTTCCTCCCTGGAGGCAGAGACTCTCTCGGTTCACTCCTTTAGAGACTCTCTACTGCAGAGGCTCTCTTCCTGGGAGACATTGCATCTCACAAAGCACATGGAGCTACCCTAGTGCCCAAAGCTGGGGAAGCCAGATGGAGACCTCTGCCAGTACTGAGAAACTTACACTGCTGCTGGATCCACAAAACGTCCCACCCACTGACCTGTGATCTTCCTGCATTCAGCATCATTGCATGTGTTTCTTGAGTCTAAAGAGGATATTATAGATTTAGCAATAGGCTAATATCAGACTTGTGGACCTGATCTGGACTGGGTTGGATGTTTTCTCAATATTCAATTGCTCTTGTATCTAAAGCTCTTTTTTATACTCAATATGAATGTCTATGTATTTGTTTCTCTAGTCTACCCAGACTAACACAGAGGTGAACAACATATAAACATTACAACTCTGCATTTGTGTGTGTTTGTGTATATGTGTATATATGTGTGAGTGTCTATAAACAAGCCAAATATGTGTATCTGGGTTATTTGTATATGCTGATATACATATATGACTGCTTATGAATTTTGTTTCTCCACCATACCCAGATTAACACAGTTTATAAAGCTTTAAGAAATGCCTAATGAATCAGAAGCAGGCTTGGTCCCATGTTTATAACCTCTCACTCTGAACCCAGTATTCTTCACCTTTTCTGTTGAAGACAATATTCTTTTGGGATAAAAGCCAGCAAAAAGTCAAACTCAAATATGTAGTTGCAGTCAAATTGATTCCTACCCAAGGCAACTTCCTGTCAATCAGAATAGAATTGTGCTCTCGAGGGCCTGGTGGCTATGACCTTTAAGGGGCAGTTGGCAAGGTTTTTATTTCAAGGCACCTCTGGATTGGTTTAAACCTCTTGTCAGTGCACCAGAAACATAGTATGTAACCATTTGCACCACCCACCTACATCAGAACAATAAGTCTGAATCAGAAGCAAAAAAAAATCCCAAATAGTTACTAGCTATAAAAAGTTCTGGTTAGTAGATTCTTAAAATTAAATTACGGATTGTTAATTAATTATAATTAAGTGCATCATCAGGTTCATATCCGACTATTTTACATCTAAAGAATAAAGTATCAAGAAAACCTTTGGAGTTCCTTGTCTTTCAAACTGGGAGAGGAAACATTAAGACAACAATAAAGACCGTGGTGATGGTGATGGTGATGGTGATGGTGGTGGTGATGGTGGTGGTAGCAAGGGTGACTTATTGGTCATCTGACTCTCTTATGCTTTAATTTACTTAATCCTTATTTCAATCTTCTGAGGCATGAGCTATGGTTATGCTCCCTTTAGAGATAATGAAAATGAAGGCCAGAGAGGTTAATTAACATTTGCAATGACTGGCAACTACAAAGTTGAGGAAACCTGACTACAAAAAAAACCCATGCTCCAAGTTATGTCTTTTTTGCAACTTCAGGAACATATCCAATTTGTTTCAAGATGTAGAAAAATAATATTTCTGAAACATATATTGCATAGCTATCAAAAGCCTTTCACAAATATCTCATATTCATTAGGCTCTGAGTAAACTAGCCCATCAGATAAGGCAATATTTCCCATACCCAATAACAAGCTTTATTAGCTGATTTATTTAATACACCAAAACAAAGGCAGACACTGCTGAGCAGAAGTCAGTTTTAGCGTTTGCCTTTCTAGGAGAGTCAGGCAGGAGAGGGATGGTCATGCTCCTCGGCTTCAGATGGTAGCAGCAAGAGGAACTGAGCAGGTGAGGGTCCTCAACTCAGTCACTGGAGCCAGGAAGACACGGTCTTCCCATCCACGTTAAAAATGGAAGAACACTTCTAACCCCCAAACCAAATCTCCCACCACGGACTGGATTCCTACTCATGGTGATTTTCTGTGTCACAGAATAGAACTGTGCTCCATGAACTTTCCTTGGCCACAAATGTTAGGTAATCAGACTGCCAGATCTCGCCTCCACAGTGCCACGAAGTGCGATTAGCTGAGACATCTACTTTAGGTTAATAAACAAGTGAAAACCATTTGTGCTGCTCATGGATCTGGAAATACTTGACACCTCCCATATCTACCAAAATGCCTTCCTGAAGAGGTACTTGAAGTGTGTTGGGAAAGAGAAACTCTGAAAGATGAAGACATATTTCTTATTTGTGTCTATATTATATTTTTAAAGCTATCAAAATGATTCAATGTTGGCCTAATAATACTGAAAACTGAATCCCCTTCTCCTTTCAATTAATTCATGGTGCTTTGAAAAAAAATGACAAGGTTTAGTTTTTTTTAAAAAAATGCTTCACATTTTCAACAAGCACACAAATTACAGTGCTAATAAATGTATTTAAATATAAATATTAGCATCACAGAATCAGTTCTTAATGGAAGATATTGGATTATTCCTTTCCAACCTTCTAAAACTAGCAATATCCATTGTGCGTGCTTAATGCCTGTGATTGCCACACTGATCTGTGGGAATGCCTGTCCCATGTCTCTTTCCTGCTCTCACATAAGCTGAAGTTTCAATTTATAACTTTAGCTTCGTCTCCAATTTCCTTTCTACTTTCCTGCCCTCCTCTTTCCCTTACAAGTTAGTTAATTCTATAGCTGTCGAAGAAACTACAGTCACAAAAGAAAATCCTGCAGAGACTATTTTTATTGGAAAAAGAAATAGCCACCTAAAGACTGAGAAGTGAGAGGGGAATGGGGTGAATAACAGAAGATAAAAAATGAAAGAGTTTGCAATTTAAAACTTAGGAGAACAAAAGACATACAGGCAAGGACCTGGGAAGTGGATGAGAAAATTAAGAGTCGTAGGTCATAAGGTTCTGCTAGGCTTTGCTGTGCTTCAACATGAAGGCTTAATAAATGCAGCTTAAGTGGGATATTTGCTCTTTAATGAAAGGCTAGTCAAAATTTCTAATAAAACACTGTCCAATAAATTTTTGATAGTCAGCAGAGTCAATTACAAAAGGTATTTTCTTCTAAAAGGAGTTCTGATCGAGTAATGGTTAGACTCTGGGATACTAGCTACAAGGTCAAAAGTTCGAAACCAGAAGCCTCTCTGAAGGCAAAAGACAGGGATTTATATTCCTATAAAGAATTGTAGTCTTGGGGCTGAGCCCGGTGGCGTAAGTGGTTGAGTGTGGCACTGCAGGCCGTGGGCCTGGCGGTTCAAATCCAGCGGCGGCTCTCAGGAGCAGCACTGGGTAGGTCCCACGACCACCTGAGGCAGTGATGCCCAAAAAACAAACAAACAAACAAAAAAGAATTGTAGTCTCTAAAACTCACAAGGGCAGTTCTACCCTGTCATGAATCAGCATCAACTTGATGGCAGTCAGTTTTGTTTTTTTTTGTTTGGGATGGCAGGTGGTCCTGGTGTTAATCAAAACCCCCAAGCATTCACTGTCTTTGCTTCAATGCTGATTTGTAGTGATCCTAGAAGACAGGGTAAAAGTGCCTCTGTGGCTTCCTGAGACTTTTTATGGAAGTAGAAAGTCTGATATTTTTCCCATTGATTTAATCAACTTCAATTAATTTACACTGCTGTATGTTCATAAATATGTGCATTTTATTACCCTTTCCTGTACCCTCTTTGATTTTTATGATATGCCTTATTCCAGCAGGCATAGTTCTGCCTTTGTGAATGAGTGCTATTAAAATATTTACCCTATCTCCAACAGTGGATTAAATCTCTGATAAATCCTCTCTAATGATTGACCATCCATGCATTTCCATTTTTGTCTATTTGAACGTTTTTTCTTCCTATGAAATCCAGGATAAGTAAATGTATCGACAGTAACTGAGTTAATAGCTTTGTAGGGGTTTGACAGGGCAGGCTGTGCAGAAATGGGGGTCTAATATTAATGAATACAAGAAAAAATAGATTGTTTTAAAATTGATTGCAGTGATGATTGTGCAATTCTTTTTAATTTGTTTACCCTAATCAATTTTGTGACTGTTGTTTTTAGGGAAAATCGGGTCAGCACCAATCCAGAGTGACCGTAGGCACAACACAGCAAAGCAATGCACAGTCTTGCACCTTCCTCACGCTTGATGCTATGCCCAAGCCATTGGGTTAATCCACCTTGACACAGGTCTTGATCTCCTTCACCACCCCTCCACTTTCCCAAGCATGATGCACTTCACCGTGGACAAGTCTGTTCTGACAATATGTCCAAAGTCTGCAAGAAGAAGTCTTGTCATCCTTGCCTGTAAGATGCACACTAGCATTACTTCTTTTTTTACTTTTATTTTATTGGGGGTCTATTCTCTTATCATAATCCGTGTTGTCAAACACATCTTTACATATGTTGTCATCATCTTTTTCAAAACATTTTCTTTCCACTTAAACCCCTGACATCAGCTCCTCCTTTTTCCCCTCTCCTGCACCCTCCTTCTCTCCCTGGTGCTCCCTGGATAATTTACAAATCATTTTTTCAAGTTTTACACTGACTTCTGCCTCATTTCACCCACTTTTCTGCTCTCTGCCCCCCTCGGGTGGGGCCTTATGTCTTTCCATCATTGTGATTGGTTCCCTGTTAATCCCCTCCCACCCTTACCCTCCTAGTATCACTGCTCCCCTTATTGGTCCTGAGGGTTCTATCTGTTCTGGATTGTCTGTGTTTCAAGTTCTTCTCTGGACCATTGGTAAGATAGAATTGGGGTCATGGTCGTGGCAGAGGAAGGAAGCATTAAAGAAAAAGAGGAAGATGGTGTGTTTCATTGGGAGGAAGCATTAAAGAACAAGAGGAAGATTGTGTGTTTCATCGGTGCTACACCCTGACTAACTCTTCTCTTCCTTGTTGGCCTAGACACAGGCTTGTCCTTTTAGAAGTCCATGGTACTTCCAATATCTTTTCTAGAATCATAATTGAATGTCTCTTTTCTTCCATGGTTTTCAGAATTCGTTATCAAACATTCACATGCAGGTGATGCAAGGAAGAATACCACGGTTAGGTCAGAGCATTCTAGCACTTAAAGTAGCATCCTCCCTAAACAGATTTGGAGCATCAGGTTCACCCAATGGAATACACTTTTTCATCTCTTTACTGCTGCCTCCAAAGCACCGATTGTGTATCCAAGTAAGACAAAAGCCTCGATCGCTTTGAACTGTCTTCCCTTTATAAGGATGGCGTCTTTGGGTCCAGTTGTAAGGGTTTTGTTCTTCCTTACATTGAATTGTAATC
>PVJH01016391.1:0-50672 GCA_004026705.1 Nesogale talazaci
GGGGGGGGGGGGGGGGGGGGGACTGTTGCCCGGCCTCTGCTATGAGATCTTGCCTTCAAGGGTAATTCTTCCCAGCATCTGTGGGACCCTACACCAAATGAGTACAATACCCCACTACTTTTAGGCAGGGTAAGAACTCATCTAGCCCAATGGTCAGGTGATCAAACCTCAGTTATCTTCTTACTTACTACTTTTATTCTTCTCTCTTTATTCTCCAGCCCATCTATCTTTCCTACCACAGTTGGGCTCAACAGGTCCAGTTTTGTCTTGTTTTTCTCTTTTTCTTGCTTTTTTTAATGTTCTCGCCCTCTCTTTCCTTCATATACCAATGTTGGTCTCCACGCCACTACCCTCCACCTATGGAAACTCAACCCAAATAGCAGGGGGAACTCCAGCCTATCCTTTTTGGGAACATTTCATACCACCCAAAGCAGCTGCGACAGCCCTCTCTACAGTGCTCCATGCTGCAGAGGAAATCTCAGTCTGGCCTCTCAAGTAATTTTGTTCTCTAGGGCAATTTTACCCAGCACCGGTAAGACCTTGAAGTAAAAGGGCACACCAAAATGTCACCTGGGGGCAGGGTTTAAATCCATCTTGCCCCACATTCAAGCAATCAGGGTTTAGCTATCTCTTGATTATTTTTTTCTTCAATCTTTCCCATCACAGTCAACCTTTGTGAACACAATTGTGTTTCCCCCCTTCTTTTGCTCTATCTTTTTCTCTCTTCTCCATCCCTTTCCTTCCACATGCCACTTCTGGTTTCCAGATGCCTATGCTTTGCTCTCCCACCCAATGGGGAGAGCGCCAGCCTTCTCCCTGTGATAGTGCCACACATGGCACAAGGCAAGAGCTACAAAAGGCACTGCATGGGACTCAGCTACCACCTTATCTATTTTTCTTTTCTCTTTTTCTTTTTTTCCTCTTCTTTTTCTTCTTTTCCCCTTCTTCCATCTCTTCTCCCATTCCTGCCATTTCTCAGCAGATTCCGTTTTCCTTTTATGTTGTTTTCTTTTTTGACTGTTTTTAATTTTGTTCTGTCTTTGCATTGTGTGTTAGTTTGTATTTGTTTTTGCCCTTTGTTTTTTCCTTTCTTTCTTTTGCTTCTCTTTACCCTCACTTTCCTCTCACAAGCCAATACCGGCCTCCAGGCCACTGTCCTTCACCTTCACCTAGGGAAACTCTGACAGCCCAGTTGGTGGAGCTCTTGACCACACCTATTGGATTTACATGCATCTGGGAGAAATCATCCCCTCCTCTACCATATACCAAGCAGCCAAGACCCTACAAGTGACTAGGGAAACGCCTGCTCACCATTGGTGGTGTTCTACGCTGGTGTGGGAACATATGCTCAATCACTATAGTAATCTCTCTGAGTAGGGTAATTCCACCTGCCTCTCCTGTGCTTTACCCCAAGGAAGGGACGTGTACATGCTCGCCATGTCACTCCAGTTGCAGAGAGAAACACCATAAGCCACCTGAGGCACTTCAAGCACCATGAGACACACCACTACAGCTTAATGAGACAACATCCAGTGAAATGGCACCCTTGAGGGCCCACAACCAACCAAGTCCTCATGAGAGATCCCAGTGATCTTTGACTCTGGAATGTGGCACCAGGCTAAAACTACATGTAAACAGCAATCAGCACCCATACCTTCAATGAAAAAGCAGGAGAAGCAAAATAAAATGCCTGAATAAGTCATGAACTTAACAATTTGCATAGAAGAAGCAGATATTGACCTGTCAAAGGAATAAATTTTCAAAAGGCAGGTTGGCGTAACCCAGTATATGGGGAAGCAACAGAGAAAAAGAATGCAACGATAGGATAGATAAAGACAACATATCAAAGGGAAATACAAGACTTAAGGGATGAAATAACAAAATCCAGTAACAAACTAAGAGATTTTGCAAACAGACTTGAAGAGGCAGAAAATAGGACCTGCCACGTAGAAGATAACCAAGCATACCTCTACAAACAGGAAAAATAATCAAATAAAACAATGAGAGAAAGCTGAAGAAAACATGAGAGCTGTCTGATGCCATGTAGAGGACCAATATTAGAATAATTGGACTATCAGAATAAGACACATCAGAGAAGTCAACAGTGAAAAGTGAGAGAATGCTTAGAGGAAAACTTCCCCAGCTTAATAAATAAATATCAGGCAACTATCAGGAGACTGAATAAACACAAGCCAGACTGAATGCAAAAAAAGAGGACACCAAGACACATAATAGATAAATTATCCAACTATGAGGAAAAGGAGAAGATCATAAGAATATCTAGGGAAAAACAAATACTCACTTATGAAGCTTCCCAAATAAGAATATGTTCAGACCTATCAGCCAACACAGTGAGGAGGAGGAAATTCAATAGCATATTTCAAAATTGAAGGAAAATAAAATAACGTGAACCCAAAACTACTATACCTAGTGAAATCATCTATTAAGGTGGATGAAGAAGTAAGGGTGTTACCAGACAAGGAAAAGCTAAAAGAATACATAAACAGAAACTCAGCTCTCGAAATGATCCTCACTGATCCTGTATGGGCAGCAGATCAACACTCACCAAGTGCAAATAAGAGATCATCACATAACAACTCTACCCATCGGGCGTCAAAGAGAAAACAACCCACAAGATAATATCTGATCAATATTGGAAAGAAGGTAAGAATGAACTACACACAAAACAAAAACTGACAAGATAGGTAGGTGGAAAAACATCCAACACAAAATATAGAAGACTACATCACTGAGTCCACAGATGGATGGGATAACACCGAATATCAATGGACTGCGCTCAGGCAATAAAAGGTGAAGGCTAACAGACTGGCTCACGAAACATAACCTATCATCTGCTGCTTGTAAGAGACACATCTCAAGCTTGCAGGCAAAAGCAGGTTGAGAATTAAAGTGTGCAGAAAAATATACTAAGGAAATAGCAATGCAAAAAATAGCAGGGGTAGCAATCATAATCTCTGACAAAATTGATCTCAATGTACAAGCCATAACCAGAGACAAGGTGGGGTACTATATAATACTGAAGGGAACAGTAGACCAAGAACAAGTCAGCATAATAAATATACACATTCCCAGCGAGAGATTCATGACATTCATTATCAAACACTCCAAAAAATGAAAAAAGAAATCAAAAGCTCAATAATTATAGAAGGTGATATAATACACAATTCTCTGATAATAACAGATCACAAAGAAAGGAACTCAACAAGGAAGCTAAAGCTCTAAAGAGCACAATTGGACCACTTGAACTGATAGATCCTTTTAGGGCTTTTCACCCATTAGCAAAAAAATACTTGATGATAGAACACATGCTGGGACAGAAGTTGAAATTGAGTAAGTTCAAGCATATGGAGATTATACAGATGTCTCTCTCCAATCATTGTGCTATAAAGCTGGAAATCAATAGAAGGACAATGAAAAAACAAAGGTAAACCATTGAAGGATGAATAACTCTCTATTGCAAAAGGAGTGGGTATTGGACAGACCAGAGATGAAATCAGGACATTTCCAGAAACCAATGAGAATGAAAATATGACATCCCAAAGCCTTTGTCTTACCACAAAGACATTTATCAAAGGAAGGCTGATAGCATTACATGCACACATGAAAAAGGAAAAGAGACTTATGGTTTATATCCTGGCACAAAACTTACACCAATTAGAGCAGAGGCAAGAGAAAAATAATAATAACAGTAAAAGGAAAGAAGTAATAAAAATCAGAGTTGAGTTACAGAAGGTAAACAAAAAAAGCGATGGAAAAAATTAAAGCAGCTAAATTGGTTCCTTAGAAGTATTAACGGAATTGATAGACTACTGGCAAACCTAGCCAAAGAAAGGAAGAAAAATATTTCATAGCAAGAATGAGATGAAACAGGGGATATTAAATCAGACCTTAATGAAATAAAAAATTAATTATACAGTATTATGAAGACCTGTACTCTAACGAATTCAACAACTTGGAAGACATGGAAAAATACTTAGAAAAACAACACCTCCCTAGACTATCCCAGATGGACACCAGGCACCTCAACAGACCCATAGCAATGGAAGAAATTGACAAGTTTATCAAGGGATGACAAACTAAAAAAATCCCTCTGGTCAGGTAGCTTCACAGTAGAATTCTACCAAGCATTCAGGGAAGAACTGACACCAATCCTACACAAACTCTTCCAGAACATAAAAAAATATGGGAAACTCCCCAGCTCCTTCTGGATCACACAAGAATTGAATACTACTAACAAATATTTCTAATGAACATCGATTCAAAAATCTCTAACGAAATACTGTCAGTAGAATACAAAAGAATATAAAAAATAATTCACCATGACCAAGTGGGATTCATACCAGGGATGCAAGGAAGGATCAAAATAAGAAATCTCATTAGTGTTGTTTGCCACATTGATAGGAAAAATTTTAAGAATGGCATGCTAAAATCGATAGATGAGGAAAAAGCATTAGACAACATCCCAAAGCCATTTCTGTTTAAGGCACTCAAGAAAATAGGAACAAAGGGGAAATTCCTCAAAATCATTCAAGCTAATTTGAAAAATCAAAAACCAACATGGTAATCAATGGAGAAAAGATGAAAAACTTTCCACTGAAAAAAAAATGACCAGACAAGGATACCCTTTGTCCCCACTCCTATTTAACAACAGACTGGAAGCCCTAGCTAACACTGTAAGACAAAGAGAAGACATCAAAGTATTCATCAGGTAAAAGAAGAGATGAAATTATCATCATTCACACATTATATGATTTATACAGTAAAAATTCCTGAAAGTTTTGGAAGCGAGAGATGACTAAGGCAGAGTGGAAAAACACAAGATCAATAAACAGAAGCCTACTGGACAACATCACAGAAGAGGCAATTAAAATGATACTTTTCAATAGCAATGTATAAATTGAAATATCTAGGGATATGCCAGACTAAAAAAGACAAATAATTTTTATAAGGAAGACTATAGAAAACTCTTACAAGAAACCTATAGTGACCTCAACAATTGGAAGACTATCCCATGCTCATGGATTCAGGAACTCGATATAATAATGATGTCAGTTTTGCCCAAGAAACTGCTATCCTGATATGAATAACATCATCCTTCTTCAAAGAATTTGCAAAACTTATTACCATCTTCATATGGAAAGGGAAGAAGCATAGAATTAGCAGAGAACTCCTCAAAAAGAACAAAGTGGGAGGACTTGCTCTACCTGACTTTAGCGCTTATTATACGGCCACAGTGGTTAAAACAGTGTGGTACTGGTATAGCGATAGATATTCAGAACAATGGAAAAGAAATTAAAATATCAGCATACAAGCAATTGATATTTGATAAGGGTCCTCAAAATATAAGAAGGAAGCAGGGGCCCTCTTCAATTAGTGGTGCTGGACAAAATGGATGTCTAACTGCAGAAAAATGAAGCAAGACCCATGCCTTACTACATGCACAAGAATTAGCACTAAGTGGATAACAGACCTTGAGGTAAAACTCGAAACAATTATGGCCATTACTGAGAGAATTAGGACAAACTTGAAAACCTTGGCACAGGAAATACATAGACTATCAGAAATAAGGAAGGATACAAATACAGAGGAATCACAAATTGACAAGTGGGATATGCTGAAGATAAACCACCTATTACATTAAAAGAATTCACAGAGAGTACTAAGAGAGACCGCAGACTGGGAAACCATCGTTAGCAGTGACACATCAGAAAAAGGTCTTATTACTAAAATCAACAGTACTTTGCAAGTTTACAATAAGAAAAAACTAACTTCTCACTGAGGAGGTGGAAAAGGACCTGAACAGAAGTTTCGCATGGGCAGAAATCCAAATGGCCAATTAAAATATGAGAGAATGTTCTCAAACTTTAGCCATAAGAGAAATGTTAATTAAAACAACTATGAGATATCACCTACCACCCTCAAAGATAGCCCAATTCAAAAAGTCAAAAAGTAACAAGTGTTGGAAGGTTTGTGGGGAAAAAGGAACACTTATCCACTATTGATGGACTTGTAGGTATGTACAGCCTCTATGGAAACCAATTTGGCATTATTTAAAACAGATGGAAATCAAGCAAACATATGAGCCAGCAACCTTCCTACTGGGCACTATAATAGTCACTTACTTGAAGGTCTTCCTCTTTAGAACTTTCTCCCTCTTTCTCCCAACTAGATGTCATTCTGCAGGGACTGGTCTTTCCTGTGAAAATGTCCAGAGTACTGGAGTATTTGGGCCATACTCCTTCCAACACAGATTTATTTGTTCTCCTAACATTCAATGCTATTTGTCAGTACCCTAGTCAATGGCATCAACTCTTTCTTATTCATTATATATCCTTTGCATTCAACTACAATGACTGAAAATGACTCTGTGCCAAGCATATGGTCTAACTTAGGTTAGACCACCCTCAGATTTCAAAGTGGCATGTATGCCTTAGAAAACTGCCTCCAGAAATAGAGATGTAAATGGCAGCTACCTCAAGAAAAAATAGCTTCAAATTTTGTTGGGTTTTTTAAAGATCATAATATGCAAATTCAAATTAATCTAGATTTGTATATGTACCTGTGTCTAATTTTTTAATAAATGTTTTTGATGATCTTGTAGCAAATTTTTTTACTTACTCTTAAATATGTAGGGATATTTACGCTGTTGTGAGTTGTTGCTGAGTGAACTCTGACTCATGGTGATCTTATGCATAGCAGAATGAAATGTTGCCTGACTCTGTGCCAAGCACATGGTCCTTGATATGTTTGGATTCATTGCTGTGGCTGCTGCTTCAGTCCATCTCATTGAGAATTTTCCTTCATCCTCTACTCAAAACAGGATATATTTCCAATAATTTGTCTTTCAATGGGTTTAAATTAAGCTAGTTAAAGTTTCACTACCTTTGCTTCTAAGAAATAATCAGGTTGCATTTATTCTTACATTGATTTTTTTCCATTCCCTTGGCAGTCCACATTATATCCAATATTCTTCACCAATTTCACAATTTAAATGCATAACTCATTCTTCTGTTTTGCTGTTTCGGTGTCCATCTTTCACACACATATTATGTGATTGAAAAGACCATAACTTCTGTCAGGCACACCTTAGTCATCAAAATGATATTTTTGCTTTTGAAATGTCTAAAGAAATCTATAGCCCTTTTAAAGCTTCTGTTACAGGCAAGGTCTATACTGATACTCTCTGTTTCATTCCTGATTTTTGTAATGTATACATCCTTTCTTTTTTCCTTTGACAACTTTCTCCAAGAGTTTTATTATATATATTTTAAACTTTTCAATGTATCCAGTGGTCCCATGAGAGGAGGAGTATTTCCTTCTAATTGTAGACAGGGTGGGTGTCCTTTATCTCCCCTATGCAGTCATTGACATCTCTGTAGTTAGGGGGGCGGCTTGTGTCAAAACTGAGCTCACTGCCATCAAGTATATTCTGACTCATAGCAACAACATACATAAGAAATGCCCCCGTCTGTTTCTCAAACTAAACCTTTACAGAATTAGAAACTCTCTTCTTACTCCCTAGTTGGGGCGGGGAGCATTAAAATACCTCCTTGGAGCTCTGGTGATGCGGTGGACAATAAATTTGTCTGTTAGCTACATGGTCAACAGTGTAAAACCACCAGCCACTTCTCAGAAGAAGAATGAGGCTTTCAACTTACATAAAGGTTTACAGGTTCAGAAACCCACAGGGGCAAGTTTTACTCTGCTTTGTAGGGTAACTTTGAGTCAGAATCAACTCAATGATTGTGAATGGGTGAGTGAGTGAGTGAGTGAGCGAGTGAGTGAGAGCTCTCTACCTGGCCTTCACTAACACAAAGAAGACTGGTTCCCACCAGTCAGTGGGGAAAGTCCTGACTTTCTATAAGCCTCCTCTGATATTGCAACAGACAAAAGGAGAAGTAAAATTTGTTCTGGCAGAGAAAAATAGGCTTCTAGACTGTTTTATCAATATTCTGCTAGAGTTCATCCTCACCCATCAGTTGTTTAAAACATCTACTCCATTTTATTTTTTACAACCTGGTGGTGGATTGGCTATACACTGGGCTTCTAATTTCAAGATCAGCAGTTTGAAATCACTCGCCCTCAGCTGGAGAAAGATAGGGCTTTCTATTCCCATAAAGAGAGAGTTCTAGAAACCCACAAGGGACAGTTTTAAATTGTCCTAAAAGTTTGCTGTGAGTCAGCATCAATTTACTGGCAATAAATTTGTTTTTTTTTTTGTGTGTGTGTGTGTGTGTGTGTGTGTGTGTGTTTGGAGTCCTATCTGTTAAGGGTGAAAGTACAGGAATCTCAAAGAAGTCTTGGCGGCACTGTTGGCTAAACACTGGATTACTAGTCACAAAGTTGGCTGCTCAAATCTACCAGCAGCTCCATGAGAAAAACTCTGGACATCATATGTAGGGTTATGCCGAGTCCAAATCAACCATTTGTATGGATTTCCCCTCCCTGGAGGTGAGGATGGACAACAGAAAAAACAGAAAAGTGGGTGACAGGAGACTTCGGTCAACGTAAGACATGAAATAATAGTAATCAGTTATGATTATCAAGGATTTATGAGGGAGGGAGGATAGGAAGGGAGGTGAAAAAATGAAAAACTGGTGCCAAGGGATCCAGTCAAAAGAAAATGTTTTTAAGATGATGATGGCAACAAATGAACAAACGTGCTTGATTTAATGGATGGATGCCTGGATTGTGATAAGAGTTGTATGAGCCCCCAATAAAATGATTTTTTTTAAAACAGAAGAAAGTATAGGTCTCTCTTTTCATCTTTGTGTATTTGAGTGGGATTGTGGTCACAGTTTCCACTACCACCACATACACACATCATATTTATCTCAAATACAGAAACTATTGTCTAAAAGATTTCTTTCTTGCTAAACTACCCATTTCATGATATATAACATCATCAGACTAAAACTTTCTGAAGAGAGCAGGTTTCAGTGGGCTCTTTATGTTTTTCCCCACTGTAGTTTCAAGGTTGCTCACTTCCATAGTTCCAAGTCAAGGACAAGTAAGGCAAAAGATGAATCTAGTAAACCCATGACCACATGTTCTTTGAGTTTTGAAGTCCATAGCTGATCTGCCTTATTCTCTCTACCCCTCAGAGAATTCGTATGTGTATTTTACAAATAGGCCCCAGGATTTCAGTCATCCTAATAAGTTATGCAGTATGCCGCTGTGGCAGTCATGTGCTTATGTTAATTTTATGATTGAAATGTAGGGGTGAAGTCTAGCCTGTTAATCTGGAGATAGCCATTGAGTAGCCAATGAGGCCTCTATGTGGGCATGGCTTTCTCCTGAAACATCTGGGAAATCTCACGATATTTCCCTCATGAAGATGAGAAGCTATCTTCTCCAGTTCTTGGGAGTTAGTCTCAGAGACAATGAATCATGGACAAGACAAGATGGCAGTGTCCGAGAAGCTGTAGGAACCGGTGGAGAGACCACACAGCTTTGCCCTGATGGAGCCAGACCTCTGAGGCTGGAGCGGACACATGGAGACCTCTGTTATTGATGAGTTGCTTCTGCTGTTGATGGACCCTGAGCCCTAGAAGCCAGGAGTCATGTGGAGACCCCTGACAGTACCAGGATTCTGCACCCACTGACCTGTGACTACGTGAGTCGGAAGGAGACATTATAGACTGATTTCAGGCATAAGGGTTAATATCGGACTTATGACTTTGAACTGGGCTGGGCTCAATGTCCTGTTCCTCATGTATAAAAACCTTTTCTTTATATCTATATGCATGTCTATGAAATTTGTTCCTCTAACCTACCCGGACTAACACAGCTGCTAATTAAAAAGTCAATGGTTCAAAGTTACCAGTCACCCTAAGGAAAAAATGATGAGGTTTTCTACTCTGGTAAACATTTGCAATTCAGAAAAACACCAGTGATAATGCTACTATGTCCTATAGCAGGGTGCTCACACTTTTTCAGCATGCAAGCTACTTATAAAATGATTAAGTCGGTGTGTGCAGAAAAAAGAAGATCAAGTAAAACTGATTTGCCACCTACAAAAATGCAAAACATATATTTATTTATTACATTTATTCATAAGTGCATTGAGAATTCTTTTTTTTTTTTGTGGGCATCACTGCCTCTGGTGGTCATGGGCGCTACCCAGCCGCCACTGGATTTGAACCGCCAAGCCCGCAGACCACAGTTCCGCACTCCAACCACTTACGCCACTGGGGCTCTGCCCCCATTGAGAATTCTTTATATGAACAATGTATGCTTATGTACCTTGTATAATCACATGAGTACATGTTGCACAACATAATTAACTATGTATATTTTTGGTCATTCTCTGAGTTTATTCTGATGACTTGCACTGAATGGAATGAGTCAGGGTTGCATGTTCCGGACAGTAACTGCTGACAGCCAGCTTCAAGTATACTTCCCAATGGTCATCAGTCATGGTGGAACAGTACTGACTCACATAAATAAATATAACCGAATAATGCAGTCAAGGAGGAGCACATTTTCTCATGTTTTAGTACTTCCCCTTTGCAAGTAAGTCCCAGAACTGTTCCTATGCTCTGGACTTCAGTTGAATGTCAGCTTGTTTTAATTCTTCAGTTTGTAGCATCAAAATGTTCCATTCTTATGAGCACCTTTCTGTAGCAACTCCAAATGAAGTCATCAAGCAGTGATCTGATTGACAGGCTAAACTCCACCCCTTCATGTTGGCATTAGATTATGTAGCTAGCACTCTGTTTAAGGTTGGTATGATTCAGACACAGGTGGATGGCAATGAGTTTGTTTGTTTTAGCTCAGAACAGAGATAAGGAGCCACAACTTGGCTGTCAGTTTGTCATACTGTGGTGGCTTGTGTGCTGCTGAAAGTTATTTCAGCAAGGTATTTCAAATGCCAGCAGAGTGACCCAAAGTGGACAGGTTTCCATACTAAGAACAGACAACACAGAAGGCTAGGGCTCGTCACTTTGGAGTAAGCCTCTGAAAACTTTATGCATAGCCTTTGGAGCATTTTCAAATACTGAAAGCCTAAACAAAGGATGTAGAAAATTATTGGCGATACTGCAAGCAGTTGAGTCTCCTCTGGTCTGAGGACACTCAAAATGTGAGGAGGAAATTATTTCTTTTGGAGGAATCAGCCATGGTGAAGTGACTCAGTTAAAGTCTATGAGAACTGAGCCTCTCGGTTCAGGATCTTCATTTGCAGATGGAGTAGGACTCAGGTAAAGAGAAATAGTTGCAAAAATCTTATAAGGATTGGAACATGTAGTGTGAATTCAGGAAGATTGGAAATGGTCAATATCCTAGGCATTAGTGGGCTGAAATGAACTGAAATTTCCTACTTTGAATCAGAAAATAATATGAATTACAAAGCTAGGAATATGACAGTTCATGCAATTTGTGACCAGATTGTGTCTGTCTCCCTTTAAGGAAATTCAATCAATACAACTATTACTCATTTATGCATGAACCACAAAAGCTAGTGATGAAGAAAGTGAAGAATTAAACCAAGAACTTATTTGGAAATGGATCAAACATGCACTCACGATGCATTAATAGTTATTGGCAATTGAAGTATAAAAGGTAGAAAGAAAGAGGAAGAAATTAGATGGGAATTAGGAACTTGATTATAGAAATTAAGCTGAAAATGGCATGAGAGAATTTTGCAAAATCAATGATTTGTTCAGAGTAAATACCTTTTTCAGCAACATAAAGGGGACTCTACATTTGGTCTAATCAAGATGGAACATGCAGAAATCAAATTGCCTACATCTGTGTGGAGACACGATAGAGAAGCTCAACAATATTAGCTGAAACCAGACCAGAGAGGCAGATCAGCAATTGCTCCCATGTAAGTAAAGAATAAAGCTGGAGAATTAAAACAAGTCCATGAGAGCGAAAACAACAAAACCAAACCAAAAATGAAATAGCAACAACAATCTTAAGACTATCCCACCTGAGTTTTGAGAACATCTCCAGAGCAGATATGTCACAGTGAACATTAGTGACAGAAGGCATAATAATCTGTGAGAGCATATCGAGACCATTATTCATGAAGAAAGCCAAAAAAAAAAAGGAATACAGAAAAGAAAGTTTCAAAGTGTATGTCTAAAGAGACTGGAACTGCTCTCTGCTCCTCCTGATCCAACAGGCAGCTGTCTCTTCCCGTTGTCAGGCAGTCCCAGCCCTTCCCGGAAACACCAATGTGAAGGTTGGAGTGAACAGATTTGGCTGTATTGGACACCTGGTCTGCAGGGTTTCCATCTAGTCTAGCAAACTGGATATTGTTGCCATTAATGACCTCTTCACTGATCTGAACTACATGGTCTAAATGTTCGAGTATGATTCCACCCATGGCAAGTCAATGGCACCATCAAGACTGAGAACAGGTAGCTGATCATCAATGGGAAGCCCATCTCCATCTTCCAGGACAGAGATTCCACCAACATCAAGTGGGGTGAGACTGGTGCTGAGTATGTCATGGAGTCCACTGGTGTCTTCACCACCCTGGAGAAGGCTGGGGCTCACCTGAAGGGTGGAGCCAAAAGGGTGATCATCTCTGCTCCGTCTGCTGATGCCCACATGTTCATGATGGGCATGAACCACAAGAAATATGACAACTTCCTCAAAATTGTTAGCAATGCCTCCTGCACCACCAACTGCTTAGCCCCCCTGGCCAAGGTCATTAATGAACATTTTGGCATCGTGAAAGGACTCATAACCACAGTCCATGCCATCACTGCCACCTAGAAGACCATGGATAGCCCCTCTGGGAAACTCTGGCTTGACGGCCATGGGGCTACCCAGAACATCATTCCGGCATCTACCGGCGCTGCCAAGGCTGTGGGCAAGGTCATGCCACAGCTGATTGGGAAACCCACTGGCATGGCCTTCGGTGTCCCCACCACCAATGTGTCCATTGTGGATCTCACCTGCTGTCTGGAGAAACCTAGCAAGTACAATGTCATCAAGGAGGTAGTGAAGCAGGCGGCTGATGGTCCCCTGCAGGGCATCCTGGGTTACACTGAGGAACAGGTCGTCTCCTGTGACTTCAACAGCAACACTCACTCTTCCACCTTTGATGCTGGGGCTGGCATTGCCCTCAACAACAACTTTGTCAACATCATTTCCTGGTATAACAATGAATTTAGCTACAGCAACAGAGTGGTGGACCTCATGGTCCACATGGCCTCCAAGGAGTATGAGCCTCTGGACCACCAGCCCCAGCAATAGTACTAGAGGAAGAGAGGCCCTCTGCTACTGGGGAGTCTTTGCCCTTAAATAAACCCCCCAACACACTGAGACTATTCCATCCAGACCCCCTGAAGGAAGGTGAGGGGCTTAGTGAGCCCAATCCTGTCATGTACCATCAATAAAGTTCACTGTACCTAAAAAAAAAAGAGAGAGAGACTGGAACTGGCTATTAATTGTATAGAAGCTAAAGTAAATGAAGGAAATGATGATGTCAAGGAGTTGAATAGAAAATTTCAAAAAGCAGCTCAAGAAAACAAAACAAAATATCATAACAAAATTTTCAGGGACATAGAATTAGAAAACCAAAAAAAGAACAAAAAGCTCAGTATATCTGATATTGGAAGAACTCAAGAAAAAATTCAAGCTTTGAATTATACTTTTTAAAGATTCTATATAGGCAACATATTGAATGATATAGAAAGTATCAAGAGAAGATAGAAAGAATCCAGAGTTATTACACACAAAAAAACTAGCTTACAGTCCACTATTTCAGCAGGTAGCATATGAGCAAGAATCAATGGTACAAGTAGGTAGGGTCGGTAGATGGTGTTGAAAACACTGAAAACACATTCAGATAGTTCGTCAGGATAGAAGGGAAACCTGAGTACTTGTACAGATTCCAAGTAGGAATCATGCACACTTGAACAGGAGACATGTGATCCTGGCAAGGGAGCATAGGTGGATCAATGCATGTGCATAACTCACAGGCAGCAAGGTGGGAGAGAACAGCGAAGTGGAACCATCACACACTGGCATGTACAGGAGAGTATATATAGGGGGGCCCACATGTGTGAACTGCCTATGCAAACAAGAGAGGAGAGGGTGATGGGAAGCCCAGGAGAATGGAAAGAAACAAGGGACTTATGATATCTATAAATCTTCAGAGTAACTATTCAATGAGCATGTTCAGTTCAAATGAATAGGCACAAACAATGACATACAATCCCAGTACCAACTTTTACCTATCTCCCTTCTGTGTACTTTCCAGGGATCTTGGCACTCATGCCCGCCCTCCTGATTTATAGATTTGTATCTTCACAAATGTGTACTCACTGCCTTTTCTATCTCCTGTCCTGAGGTGCCGAACATTTTGCTTACCTCATTGTGCCTCAGTAGCACTTCTCTATGCTTTCTTATTTTCAAAACCATTCTGCCTCTACATGTCAACACCACAGGAATGGCTGGTGCCATCACATATCCTGCTCACTTTACTACATTTTCCCACACAGTGTCTCTGCATCTGGCTGTTTTTTTCATAAATTTGCTATCATGGATTCCTCAAGTAAGATTGGCACTTTCTGCCATTCCAAAATTTCCACTGACTGGCAGTTGGGGTACAACTATCTAAGCTGATATCTTAACTAGAAGACTCTATTTATTTCTATCGAACAAAATATACCAGGTTGTATATCTTGTTATTGGAATATGGTAGACAAAGGTGGAACTGTAAGAGAGACAGATAAAAATTAATCAATCATATATACAGGAACTAAAATGTTGGATAGAGCCTATGAAGGAAACTGTGGTGATCTCCTAAGAGAGTCAATTAATTAATTTGACAGGTCCAGGAATCACAGTATCTTGGCAGTTGTGATGTGATCACCCTCCATGATGAGATCTAGCATAATATAATCAGTTTGATCATTTGCTATGGATGTATCCATTGCTATGTATACATAGATTTGCTATGAGAAGCCAATCAACTAAGAAGACATGCTCTAGATTAGTGGTTCTCAACCTTTGGGGGTTGAATGACTCTTTTACATATTCATGAAGGTAGCAAAATTACAATTATGAAGTGGCAACAAAAATAATTTTATGGTGGTGGGGGGGTGTTACTGCAACATGAGGAACTGTATTAAAGGGTCTTGATATAGGGAAGGTTGAGAACTACTGCCCTAGATGATGTGCCTTGCTTCCAATATAAATGAACATTGTAAAATATTTCCTGTATTTTGAGAGGTCAGGATCCTGCAGCTTGCTGATCTTCTGACTACTGGTTCTTTGTAATGGATCCTGTGGTCTGCCATATTGCCTGCTGATCTTGGGAGTCATCAGCAGCCTGCCACTTTATCTGACATTGCAGTCATTTATGGTTGCAGTCATAAACCTGCCATCTGACTTGGGTTCATCAGTCTTGGGTTCATCAGCCTCTGCAACTTGGTGAGTAAAGAGATGATTCCAGTGTGGCAAATAACTTATGAACTTGAAACTTGTCTGCCATTACAGCTAAGTCAGCTGTTACTTTCATACAAAGTACTTTCCATAAATACATATACAATTTCCACGAAGTTTGCTTCTTTAGAGAACATAGCCTTTGATACTGCAACCTGGGGAGGCTAGTCTTCAGAGATAGATTATGAGCTGAAGGCAACCAAGGAAGGCTTTTTTATCATTTTATTGAGGACTTATACAACTCTTATCACAATCCATCCACACATACATAATAGTACCACAGTTTTTTAATCCATTCATCCTAATGCTTGTGAGCTGTGCATGGGATTCCCTGTTCTCACTTTTGACTGTGATCTTGAAGGTTTCCAAAGTAGGAGATTACTATCCTCTCTGAGATAAGAAGGAACTTTGTATCTATTTCCCCTTAAGTTGTATTAGGACTCTTCAGTTGTCAGACCTTTATGCATTTTCAGGGAAAAGATAACATCTTTGCCTCAAATGACTTCTCCAAGGTTTTCAATGCAGTACATTAACCAGGCACATAAAGTGACCAGACCACTTGAAGGAGAACTAGCAATAAATATAGAGAATGCAAACAAGACTCATTAGGACTCCTTATATCAGAGTTGTCAGTTCTATTTTTCAAATATCTATTTATAATATAAGAAGTAAAACATGCTATTGAGAATTTTTCAGAGGCTTTCCCAGAAGTTATATCTTAAGGATAGTGTGAGCGGTATGGCCAAGTAAAGGGAAACAATGCCGAAATTCTGGAAGCAAAAAATGCAGTAATAATTAATGACTGATTACTTCTATACTCTTCTGATCTCTATATGAGAAGAAAAGAAAAGAATTCCATTCATGTGTGTACTGTGAGAGGATAGCATCCCAAGAGCTTGTGGTCGGCTTTTATACCAAATCTTGAAGAATAAAAAAATTTCAAAGAGAGAAAGCCACGGATGACCTATTCCAAGTAATGAACTCACCTCATTTCCATCAGTCAGTGGTGATCCTTCATGCATTATCACTGATTTGGATATTCCTCGCTGGCTTTGCTAAAGTAAATACTTAAAGAGCCTGTTGGGGCACAGCCATGGTAACAGTTCATTCATGTGCTTTGAACAAAAAATGTTCTTGAACTCTAATGCATTTATTCTTCTCTACTCAAAAACAAGGAAAGCAAAGTTCCTAAGGAGACTGCTTGCTTGGCTAGCAGAGGAATTAAAAAGACTTTAACAAGTTCCATCACTGCCCACTTTCACCAAAAATGTCTTTTCTTTGGTGAAAGTACCAAAGGTGTGTCTTCAAGGAATTGGAATACTTCAGGCCACCTTCAGTCAGCAGGCCTAGCCTTAGATGACAGGTTCCAGATTTAATTTATATTCTCTTTCAGAGTTTAGACAAGAGAGCTCAGTAAATATCCTGCTGTATGATATAAAAAGACCATTTAGCCTTAACAAATTATTTTTTAACTACTTAATCTGTCTTCACTTTATCTTCTCCTTTTCAAGGTATTATACATTTCACCACTGAGAATGAGGTATATTATATATATTTTTATATATATAATATATATAATTATATATAATATAAAAACTTGCATATTTTAGTTTCCATTTATAATCACTTGGACAAAAGATCCCTGTTACTAAACTACGGACATAATCAGTTGTACATCATTTGAGTGGTATTCTACATGTAACCACGTGGGGAGATCAAATGTCTTAATGATAATCATGTGTATTCCACTTTGCAGCAGTCATGTACTCGTGAGTCACTTTTATGATTGGGAATGTAGGGGTGGAGTCTAGCCTGTCAATCTGGAGATAGCCAATGCAACCTCTGTGTGGGCATGGCTTTCTCTGAGAATTCTGGGAAGTCTCCATTGGAAGACTCACGATATTTCCCTCATGGGTGAGAGACCATCCCTCTCATTGTTGGGAGATGTTAAACTGACAAGAGAAGATGGCAGCACCCGAAGAACTGGAGGAGGATGAGGAGAAGCCACACAGCCTTACCCTGATGGAACCAGACCTTTGAAGCCGGAGAAGCCACAGAGAGACCCCTGCCAGCACTAAGATGTTTCTACTGCTAATGGATACTGCTGAGCCCTGGAAACAAGGAGCCATGAGGGAACCCCTGCCAAAGTCGAGATGCTTCTACTGCTGAACACACGACTGCACCCACTGGCCTTGGTGTCATTGCACATGCTTCATGAGTTGGAAGGAGACTTTATAGACTGGTTTGGGACATATGGACTGATATTGGACTTATGACATTGGACTGGGTTGTGATGATTTCTTAATGTTACATTCCTCTTACATATAAATCTTTCCCTTATATCCATATGCATGTTTATGAATTTGTTTCTCTAGTCTACCAAGATTAACACACCTTTGAAATTAAAGGTAGAAAAAAATAAGTGGCTTAATCACTGTGCCATTTTGAGAAGCTGACATCTTTGGGGGTATTTGGCTTAATATATATTCATTGGATAGCTGAGAAAAGGAAGCTGGAAAAGCAAGGAAGAATATGTATTTTGAAAAAAACAAAACTTTAATTATACTTTTGGTGGCATTTGTGGTAGAATTGTTAGTTTCCCTGCAGTAGATTTACTTCAAGTGCATCCACCACCTATCTCTCAGTGGAAGTTTGCATGCAACTTTGAGGCAGAGTATATTTCAGAGCATCTTCTAGACAAAGATACCCTAGAAAGGAAGACCTGGTAATCTACTTCTAAAATCAGCCAATGACAAGTGTATGTGGTTACTGTGATCACAGGGGTAACAGAGGATTGAGCAGCATTTTACCCTAAATTTAACATGGTCACAATAACTTGAGGACTGACCTGACAGCAGTTGGCAACAACAAATTATATTAATGGATGTTGTACAAATAAATAACTTTTCTCTGTTATTTATAAACCATAGCTCTGTCTGTGACCTTATCTTTACTTATCATTCAGGCTACGAAGGATGGTACATACATACCATGTAAATACAATGAACTCCTCGTGGAAAATATGATTTCTAGGAGGAAAAGAATAAAGATGAGTAGACGTTTTCTTTTCAAATTTTGCTATAAATTGTTATTTTATTAAGGTAGACAAATAATATAATTAATTTGTCATTATTATGCTGTTGTTTGGTGTCATCAAGTTGGCTACAACTCTTGTGAGCTTATGTACAATGGAACAAATCACTGCGTGGTCCTGTCCATCCTTAATTTTTTTTCCTGTGCCCAAGACCAATTTTGCAGCCACTGTATCACTCCATCTAGATCTGGACCTTCCTTGCCTTCATTGTCACTCCACTTTACCAAGCATGATGTCCTTCTCCACGATGAAATCTTGCCATTTTTGCCTCTAAGAGGCATCCGGCCTTACTTCCTTTTTGCAGTTCATGGAACTTCCAATATTCTTCTTTAGAGCCACAACTCAAGTGCCTTGATTCTTCTATAGTCTTCCTTATTGAATGTCCAATTTTCACATTCATAGGAGGTGATGGAAAATACCAAAGCTTGACTCATGTGCACCTTAGGCCTTAATGTAACAATCCTGATTTTCAATTACTCTAAAGAGGCCTTGTGTGGTAGATTTACCTAATGAAACATGTCTTTTAATGGTTACTTCCATGAACATTGATTATGGATACAAGTAAGACAAAATCCTTATCTTCAACCTTCTGTACATTTGTCAGGATGCTATCTATTGGTACAGTTGTAAGAATGTTGCTGTTCTTTACATCGTTATAAACCATATTGAAGGCTACAATCCTTTATCTTCATCAGCAAGTGCTTCAAGTCCACCTCATTTTCAGCAAACAGGGCTGTGTCAACTGCATTCATCATGTTCTTCATAAATATGTTAGATAAATATGTTAGACAGGGTTCTCTGGAGAAACAAAACCAGGACACTAATGATTTTATATATATTTATATAGATAGATACATAACCTAAAAAACAAAGTTAATTAATCTATAAAGTAGTACAGATGGCTCAGTGTAACTTACTCCAGTGAGACAGCTAATCCACTGACAGTTCTTCAAGTCTTGTGGGCTGCCAGGTTAGTCCTTTGAAGAGAAATTCAAGGTAACTGGCCACTGGCAGCAAACAGCAAGGCAGGTCACCAACAGTCAGCCAAATGACAGGTTCCAACAGTCCCCAGATCAAGATATTTATATTCTAGCAGAATAGCAAAACAAGTCTTGAAGGTATCTCAAATGATAGCGACACAATCCAGGTAGTGTAGCTTGCAAATTGAGGCAGAAAATAAGCTAAGGCAGCCACACACTGGTCCAGTCATTAAAGACCAAGACACAAGAAAATCAAGGCTCACTGAGCCTTTTATCTCTCCACCCTTTGAGTAATCCCATATGTGTTCATTGGCCAGTTGGCACAAAAAACCTACCTATCACAATAATCCTCCCTCTAAACCTTATGCCACATTCCTCTTCATATAAATCAGTTTATCATATGGTTTGCTCAGCATGCAGACTGAATAAGTATGGTGAGGGGATACAACCTTGTCACACAAATATTCTAATTTTAAAGCTTGCAGTGCTCCCTTGTTTTGTTCACACAACTATCTCTTAATCCATGTAAAAGTTCCTCATGAATACAATGAAAAGTTCTGAAATTTCTACTCTTCTCAAGATTATATATAGTTTATTATATTCCACACAGCCAACTGTCTGTGCATAATTAGCAAAACACAAGTAAGCATCTTTCTGGTTTTCTCTGCTTTGAGCCAAGTTCCACCTGCCATCAGTAATTGATAACCTTTGCTTCACATTCTCTTCCTTGCTCAACTTCTGGCAGTTCCCTGACAATGAACAGTAGTGCCGTAATCACTATTTGATGATCTTAAGGGGAGCCATGGGGAAGAGACAGACCAGTCAAGGGGGATCCAGGCAGTGATGATGCATACAAGTTTCCTCTAGTTCCTGAAGCCTTCCTCCCCCGCCCCCAATCATCATGGTCTCAACTCTACTTTACAAATCCAGATGGACTGGAGAAGGTACACTAGTAGAGAGGGGAGCTAGAGATATGGGGAGACCAGAATGGGTGAGCCCCTTCGGGCCAGTGGTTAGATTGGAGCTACTGGAAGGGTGGAGAGAAGGTGGGGTGGAGAGATGGAACCAACTGCAAGGATATACACATAAGCTCCTATTTGAAGAATGGCCATCAGGGGAGTGGGTTGGGGGAGAGGTCGGGCAGTCTAAGATATGAGAGAACAACAATAATTTATAAATTATTGAGGGTTGGTGGGAAGGATAGAGCAGGGGAAGAGGGTAAGGGATGGAAAAGCCAATATTAGGGACGAAAGGGAAAAGGCGGATGAGGAGAGACCGATAATAGCAGTGGATATGTGAAGGTCCCTGGTACAATATGTTTATGTATGCATTGTGAAAAACGATGTATGAGCCCCCAATAAAAATAATGTAATAAAAAAGAAAGAAAGAAAGAAAAATTTCACTTGTATGTGATGTTGATCTTGTTCTATATTTAGAGCATTCTGTTGGGTTACGTTTCTTTGGAATAGGTACAAATAGAGATATATTTTAGTCAGTTGGCCCTGTAGTTATCTTCTAAATTTCTTACCATAGACAAGTGAGTGAATGCTTCATCAATGAGCTGAAAATTTTCAACTGGTATTCTGTCATTTCCTGGAGCATTGTTTTTGGCTAATGCTTCCAGTTTAGCTTGAACAACATTCTTCATCACCATTGGTTCTTGCCTATCTGCTACCACCTGAAACACTGGAATGTCAATTAGCTATTTTTGGTGCAGTGACTCTGTGGCAGTCATGTGCTTATGTTAATTTTATGATTGAAATGTAGGGGTGGAGTCTAGTCTGTTAATCTAGAGATAGCCATTAAGTAATCAATGAGGCCTCTCTGTGGTCATGGCTTTCTCCTGAGATTTCTGGGAAATATCAAGATATTTCCTTCATGAAGATGAGAAGCTATCTTCCCCAGGGGTTGGGAGGTAGTTTCAGAGATGATGAATCATGGACAAGACAAGATGGCTCCGAGAAGCTGGAGGAGCCAGCAGAGAGACCACACGGCTTTGCCCTGATGGAGCCAGACCTCTGAAGATGGGTAGCCACATGGAGAAATCTGCCAGCGATGAGTTGCTTCTGCTGTTGATGGACCCTGAGCCTTGGAAGCAAGGAGCCATGTGGAGACCCCTGCCAGGATTCTGCACCCACTGACCTGTGACTTCGTGAGTTGGAAGGAGACATTATAGACTGATTTGGGGCATATGGGTTAATATCGGACTTACGACTTTAAACTGGACTGGGCTCAATGTCCTGTTCTTGTATATAAACCTATTCCCCTATATCCACATGCAAGTCTATGAATTTGTTCCTCTAGCCTACCTGGACTAACACAGACTCCATCTTCTTTCCATTAGTGTATGTTTTCCATTTTCTCTTGATCCTGCATATTTCAATATTTTTCCCATAGAACCTTTCAATATTGCTATTCAGAGCTTGATTATTTCTTGAGTCCTTTCAATGTCAGCTATACTGAGCATCTTCTTCCCTTTTAGTTTTCTAATACTAGGTCCTTGTTATAATAAATATTTGACATTTTCTTCTTGAGCTGCTCTTTAAAATATCCTATTCAGCTCTTTGATTTCATTCATTCTTTGATATGCTTTAGCTACTCTATGATTAAGAACAAGTTTAAGACTTTCTTATCATATTCAGTTTTACCCCTTCTTTTTTTCTTTCCTGTCTTTCTCATGACCATTTCCTTTCTTCCTGAATTATTGTCTTAATGTCCTCCCACAAATCATCAGGTATCTGTCGTTCATTTTTAATGCATTGAATTGGTTCTTAAGATGTTCTCAAAATTCAGGTGGGATAGACTAAAGGTTGTATTTTGAGTTTAGTGGGATTGTTTTAATTTCCTCCATATCTTTACCTTGAACTTGCAAATGAGCAATGGCTGACCAGTTCCACAGTTGGCCCTTGGTCTGGTTTTTGTTGTTGCTATTGAACTTCTCTATTATATCTTTTTACACATGCAATCAATTTGATTTCTTTGAATTCCACATGGAAGAAATCCATGTGTATAATCCCTTTTTGTGCTGCTGACAAAAAGTAACTTTTCTGAGCAATTCATTGGTTTTACAAAATTCTATCTTGCCATCTCCAGCTTCATGTTTATCATCAGGACCATAAATTACAACTACTATTTCCTTCTTTCTGTTTCCAACTTTTGCATTCCAGTTGCCAATAATTATAAATGCATGTTGATTGCATCTTGATCAATTTCTCATTGAAGCTGCTGGTACAATTCTTGAAAACTTCAATCTTTCCTTCATTTATGATGATGTTCTTTATAGGTGTGGTTGTGGAGATTTCAATTTTCTTTATGTGGAGAGATTATCCACTGTCAGGCCTGTGGACTTGGATCTTCATTACTAATCCAAACTCTAGGTACATTATCTAAGTTTGCATTTACATTTTGGAAAACTATAAGGAAATGTGAAATCTGACTCTGTCATACAAGAGTCGGCATTAAGAAAACATTGAGTCTTATCATAGCTGAGATCATAAGAATTAAACTGCAAGTGACGCAAACGTTTGAGTAGATTAAATAGTCATGCAAGAGAAAGATTAAACTTTCTATTCCCACCAGTTACACTTTCAGAAACCCACAGAGCAGCTCTACCCTGTGATGGAGGCTTGCTATGAGTTAGAATTGACTCCATGGCAGAGAGTAGGGCATAGGGAGCAATAAATAGTCATAGCCTTAAACCAATAGGAGTAGCTCGCAAAAATGGCAATCACTCGCATCACTGCACGTGTGGAAAAGAGAAAAGTTAAATATGCACACCCACATATATAAATGCATGCATATATGTATATATATGTAAACTGGAGACACATTCTGAAAGCATGAACCAGGTTCTTATTATACTTTGAAAATAAAATGGCTGTTAGAGAGGCCTGAAAGAACTCAAGTTAAAATTTTTCAAAGAGATGGTTGCTGACTTAAATATCAATTACCTTTACAAGTGTTAGTATGGCTATTAGTATTTTATCAGAGTTTTCTTAATAGCATTTTCTACCTTGTCCTAGAGGATCAGTATGAGTTGGCTTTGACTCAATGGCAGTGGGTTTGGAGGGATTTTTTAAAGCATTTTAGTTAAGAAAACGTGGAGCCTAAGAGTGGGAAGGTGATATATTACAGTTCCACTTGACACCGATTACCCCAATCTGTGACATCATTTACTAAATTTTCCTTACAATTCTTACGTGATGAAGTAATGAAGTTCCTATCATTCCTAAAAAGCCTATAAACAACTGTATGTTTGAAGGTGTCTTTTTCTTATTTTTAACTGTACATATAATCCATGTCTTCTCATTCCGTACTCCATAAGACTTTCAGTGTCTGCAGACCTAAACATAGAATCAGATATCAGCATTCACCAAGGACTAATAGCAAAGTCAGCCACAAAAGGGAAAATGCATGTTCCCCCAGCCAAAAAAAACAATGGGAAAGACTTTATACAATGGTAGGCAAAAAACTCTAGAAATATACCTAGCAAAGTTCCAACCCAAGAAAAGAAAAAAAATGGCATAGCTTTAAGTTCTGCTTCCTAAATCTGCAGTGCACTTTGAAGTGATTCTGAATTTCATGTGTTAGCACAAGTAGCAGAGACTGGTTTTAATTGGCTGCTTGTTTGCTTAACTGAAACATGGGTTCAACAAAGGCCCACACTAAATGAAACTAACAGGCCAGCAATTTCTTCATGCACTATTAAAAAGAACTCTAGAGGCTGAAGGGGACACAAATATTGTAGTAGATTTAACAAGCACAATTTCTTTACCACCTTAAAATTTTCTCTAAAGGTCACAGTGCTGTACGAAGACATCATGGATGATATACTTTCCTTAATTATAGATAGAGGAGTAAGACCTAAGTTACGCACCAAGCAATGATTACCACAGCCAGAAAAATACAATGTAAAGACAAAAGACGCAGCATTTGTGATCAGAATGCTGTCTTGTTACATGAGGCCTGTAGAGCATGGGTCCTCAAACATTTTAAACAGGGGGCCAGTTCACTGTCCCTTAGACTGTTAGAAGGCAGACTATAATTAAATTTTAAAAAAACTATGAACAAATTCACTGCAGGCCCAGGATCAGTCGAACGCTAAACAAGATAGCAGTGGCTGCAAAACCACCCGGTGGGCCAGATAAATGTCCTCAATGAGCAGTATGTGGCTGTGGGCCATTGTCTGAGGACCCCTGCTGTAAAGAATAATTAATAAATAAATGGGAATACCATAAGAGTCTTAAAATTTTACATAACTAAGAGTAAGACAAAGAAAATATAAATCGTAGTTGTAGGCTCGGCCTCCTATTCCCACCAAAAGGCAGTGATTGCCGCCCCACCCCCACCCCCCGCACCAAAAAAGAAAAAGAAAATATAAATTGTATGAGCACAGGTTAAAGTGTTGACACTTCAGTGGTTGAATTCTCACCTTCCATGTGTAAGACTTGGTTTTGATTCCCAGACAATACACTTGTACTGCCACCACCTCTCTGTCAGTGAATACATGTTGCTATAATCCTGAATAAGTTTCAGTGGAGCTACCATATTAAGTGAGCTAGGAAGAAGGACATGGCTATTTTCCTCTTAAGATTAGCCAGGGATAACATTATGGATCACAAATATCTGAGCAGCAGTCAATCATGAGATGATACAAAACTAGGCAGGACTTTATTTTAGTTGTATCATGTCATTACAAGTAAGGGGCCAATTTGGAACGAAGTGAAAAACAAGAATAGAGGCAATCCCTGATTCTGAGACAGTCCACAGACATCAGAATCTGTTGGATAAAATAGATTCTGGGAGCACTGGGCAAAGTTTTATAATAGCATCAGCAGCATTAATTCAGGATCACTCTAGGAGCTCTCAGACAAGAATGGCTGATGATTCTCCAAGGATTTCTGAACAGTGGCAAAGGAAAATCTCCAGATTTTCAGAATGTATTCAACACTGGCTCCTGGAACAGGATAAATTCCTTAATCACACTATATTCCTTGACCCAGACGTTGCACCTTCTACTCTATTGTAGACTTGGAAAGATGCTCATGTGCTTCAAGCACACACACTCAAACCGGGAATACTAATCCCTATGGCTAGTAAAATCTCCCTGTTGATTCATTGATGTATGAAGTAAGTTCCAAAATGAAGTCTCTAACTATAAAAATACATCAAATCCAAAGAGAAATCCCTTTAAGGAGTTTCAGAAAAAATGCTCCACCAATAATGGTCCAGGTTAACTGATCCAGAAAAATAGATGCGTGTTCAAGAAGTAACTATAAATGTAGTTACCTAATTTATATCTGTACTATTTTCCAATATAAGTCAGCACAGTTCCTATAATCTGATATTCAGCTATTTATCTGGAAAAATGCTTGAAGAATGTATGATGAATATTTATATCAATTGCTAGGGTGAAGGATTCATTAAATTGTTCGATGACACAAGCCTGACAAGAAACTTGTGGAACACTAAAAATGAGTAATTAAAGTCAGGGAAAAATTTACAAATAGGTTAAGGGACACCAAAGACAAATGTTGGGTTAGATTGATAGTAACAATGGGAGCCATGATCAGACTCAGTCCTAAAAGGGGAAGGAGAAATGACTAGAACCTAGAAGATTAGTGGCTGTGGGATTGGTGTGGGACTTGGTGTTGAGTCAAGTGACTCATCCACTTTCCATTCAAAATGTGGCAAGATAGACACAGGGGACATTAACTCCCTGGTCTTACCTCTCCTTTTCAATATTCTGATGCTATTGTCTAGTTGTCAACCCCAACCATAAATTAAAGTGCAGATGACATTTAGAACTTTGTATTTAGGGGCATATATCAGTGTCAAATCATATAAATTGATTTGGGGGGTTAAATTAAGAAAAATCCACCATATAGATGGAAAAGAATTGTGGAAGGACTAAACAAAGAGGAAATTGGAGATCTAAATGTCATCCACATAAGAGAATGGGAAATAAATCCATAACTGTGACTTTATCTTGAATTTTAGTGTCCAGTGGTTTGAACTCTCTTAGCATCAGGGTATACCCTTCAAAAGGTATAAAACTCCTCAATTCAATAGACAGGGGTTAACACCAGAGAAGACAGAGTAGTATCAGAGACAATGGAACCAAGGGCATAAGACAGAGTGTTGGACTAAATGATCCACAAAGCAACAACATTGGGTATCTTCAGGCAGGAAGCTTGCAGGAAGCTTACCTTCAAGTATTCACTGATAGGTGGACACCTATGTTTGCTAATCCATAGAGCTAAAGCTGACCAATATGAGGTGGAGTCTTACTGGTGACGTGCCTTCTTAATTAATAGATCTAAACTTTCCCAAGTAGGGCAGAGGTGAATAAAGAAACAAATAAGATGAACACCAGAAAAGTGGGTGAAGGAAGGCAGCAATCAGTGTAAGCTATGAAAAAAATGATGACGGATTCATGAGGGAGGGAAGGGGGTGAGAGCAAAATGAGCTGATACCAATGGCTCATTTCCAAATAAAATATTTGGAAATGACAATAGCAACATATATACAAATCTTCTGGGCATAGTGGATAGATGTATGGAGTGTGATTAGAGCTGTAAGAGCCCTCAATAAAATGATTTTTAAAATATGTGGTGAAAAACAAGGAAAGAACTTTATATTAAAGAGTAATAGTATATTTAGAAAACATCCCATCCCAGTCCAGATCATGTCCATAAATCCTATATTAGTCCATAAGACTTATACTAGTCCATAAATCCCTCTTCAGACTCATGCAGCGCATGCAATGGTGCCAAATGCAGGAAGATTATAGGTCAGTGGGTGCACAGTCTTGAGGATCCAGTGGTGTGGAAGTATCTCCAGACTTTCATACATCTCACCGTGGTGGCTTGTTGTTTGTTGACAGGCAGGTGAAGCAGAAACTGTGGCCTGTTTCCAGGGAAAAAGAAGAGGCAGGCCTCAGAAAGCCATTAATTTCGATCACCCTTCAATCAAGCTGCAACCAGAATGTCAGGCTACACTCCACCCAAATTTCTATGGACGCCATGTTGGCACAAAAAAATCTGTCACACAACCTGAGGTTATCCCTTAGGTGCCCAGATAGACCTTCATCCCATAGGATTTTCACTGGCTAATACTTCAACAACAGATCTCCAGGTCATTCTTCTGAGGCTTCTCTAGGTGCACACAAACCTCTAATGTTTCAGTTAGCAGCTATACAGACTTATTACAACCTGCCTCCTGTTCTAGGAACTGGGAAATAATTATTATTCTAGAGTATCTTGCTGCAAGATGTGCCTGTGCAACAGATTTATGGACAAGGAGGCTTAGATAAAGGTGCACGAAAATGCCTTTCCAATTATGCCTGTCTTTCAGGACATGTGACCTGCGCAACTGCAGAGTGCACTGCTCTCATGAGACCCTGCCCTGGACTGGATGCTCTGCAATTGCTATTTTTAAATTCTTAGTAATTTTGTATATGAACTTGTATTTTACAAGTAAAGTCTGTATTTTGCAAGGAAAGTGAAGCATGCATATGAGCCTCAGAGAAAGGTAATAT
Source organism: Nesogale talazaci (assembly GCA_004026705.1). Classification (NCBI taxonomy): domain Eukaryota; kingdom Metazoa; phylum Chordata; class Mammalia; order Afrosoricida; family Tenrecidae; genus Nesogale; species Nesogale talazaci. The sequence goes on from PVJH01016391.1 coordinate 28,043, forward strand.
CCAGGTCTTCAAACATGGCAGATAGTGAAGGTTCCCCCAAATTGAGTGGGTAGACAGAATCCAGGGTAATCCACACCACAGAGTCCCTAAGGAAACAAGCAGGAACTGAAAGCTCCCCATTTTGAAAAGCCAGTGAGTCGGTACTACTCCACACATGAGACTGCCACAAGATAAAGTCAATTCCATGGCAACTAATACCAATGTGAAACCAAAACTTTATATTTTGTCTGTTTCCAGGTTCATCTTGTTACTAATGTATCTCTTTTTCATTTTATAGGTAATAAAATATTTTAAACCTCTACTATTTGATAGGTTCGTTGCACATTTTCCCTGCTTTTGAACAAGGGCCGTTGCATTTTCTTTTCCTGTAGACACGGCCCCCCTCCGGATTTGAACACATAGAAATGCAATAGTCCCTTTGAAGTTCTCATGGAAGAACTCTGGCAGATTAAAAATGAACAGTCATAATGATAACCTCTGTTCTTCATATTGTTCTTGAGCAATAAGCCACCCCCAGATATACTCTTGTGTGTACTATGCCCGGGGATAAAAAGTGCAAGTGATTTAAGCCATTGCATATTCATTTTCACAATGTTTGTCACTCAAATATGAGCCCATATGCCCCCCATCCCCAAAGGAGCCCTGATGGCACAGTGTTTTGCACTGGACTTCGAACAGCAAAAGGACAAAGCTACACCGTGGGAGAAGCAAGGGGTTTTCTACTCCCATAAAGAGCTATACTCTTCGAAACTCAATAAGGTCGATATGAGTCAGCATTGACTTGAAGGCAGTGTTTGCAGGGAGTCCACCCTCAGAGAGAAATCCCCCTGTGGCCGTCATGTACTTATGCTAATTTCATGATTGAGATGTAGGGGTGGAGTCTAGCCTGTTAATCTGGAGCTAGCCCTTGAGTAGCCAATGAGGCCTCCCTGGGGGCATGGCTTTCTCCTGAGACTTCTGGGAAATCTCGTGATATTTCCCTCATGGAGATGAGAAGCTATCTCCCTAGTTGTTGGGAGTCAGTCTCTAAGACGACGAACTACTTACAAGACAAGATGGCAGCGTCCCAGGAGCTGAAGGAGCCAGAGGAGAAGCTCCACGGCCTTGCCCTGATGAAACCAGACCTCTGAAGCTGGAGAAGCCACGTGCTGCCAGTGCTGAGTTGCTTCTACCACCAGTGGATGCTGTTGATGGACCCTGAGCCCTGCAAAGGGGGAGCCATGAGGGGACCCCTGCTGGCGCCAGGACTCTGCACCCACTGGCCTGTGACTACATGAGTCAGAGGCAGACATTATAGACTGGTATCGGACATATGAGCTAGTACAGGACTTGTGACTTTGTATTGGACTGGAATGGGATGCTTTCTTAATGACCTATTCCTCTTGTATATAAACCGTACCCTTATATCCATATATCGGAGATTTCCTGCCGATGGGGAGACTTGTGCGTCTCTCACCACTAGACTGTGACTCCCCCCATCCTGCTGACCGCTGCCCCAGGAACAGACAGCCAGGGTGGAGAGTTCCCCGAGGCTGTGTCCGGCCACTGCATACCAGCGGTCTACTCGCAACTCCCACGTAGGGGAGCAGTGCCTGTCTCTCATGATTCCCTCCCTGCAAGGGGCTTGTGGCGACTTCACTCAGCTCCCTCCCTGCAGCCACCCAGGACCCAAACGCGCAGGAGCTGTTATTATTGCCCGTGCTGGTACACCCAGCACGGTGCCAGGGTCCCCTCCAGCACCCAAGCGGCCACGCTTGCCTGGCTGGCAGGGTCCAGCTCCCACCATTGCTAAGGTCCCATTCAGATGGAGCGACATGCCATTCCCCATCCTCCATCTCCCCTCAGACTGGCGCCATACCTCTGCCATGGGGAAACCCCAATTGTCCTCACTCACAAATTCGCCTGGAGCGGCCACACCGCGCTATCAGAGCTGCCGGAGTTGGGACGTGCATAGATCACTGCAGTCTCCCCGCGCAGGAGAAGGGACAGAGGTATACCATGTAGAAGCCGCCATGCGCCTTTTGTAGGGCGGCCATTGTCTGCACGAACTTAGCCTCTGAGGCGGGAGAGGGGACCTAGACATCTGCTCTCCAAGAGAGTTAGGGCCTGCACGCTGGGGATTGGGTGGGCCAGTCTCCCTACAAGGGAGAAGAGAAAGGGCTAGAACTAGCAGCAGTTGCACGCATTGTGTGTGGTGGCCAAGGAAAGCACAGACTAGCTAGCTGGAATAGGGAGACCTGGTTGTCTCAGAGTCGTCTGCCACTTCTCTAGGATCGACTGGGGTCTGCATACAATCTAACCTGTTTCTCTACAGGAGAACGGGCTGTGTGAGACTCCTTCTATGTGGCAGCGACAGGCTTTGTGGCACAGACTAGCGCAAATGACATGGCTTTTCATGGGCTGGAAGACCTGGTATGAACGCTGCAGGCTGCTCTGCCTTGCGGTGGTCAGTGGCAAACTAGCCAGGTTTCGATGGAAAAGGGGACACGCGATATGCACTGTTTTGTCTGGTAGCAACTGAGGCCACAGAGAGAGTTGGCATGATTCCTGAAGGAAAGAGGTCCTCGGGCTGACTTACAAGAGCTGAGTTTTTCTAACTGGGAAGGCAAGCCACATAGCCCTGTCATAGCAGGGGGAGTCTAAAAGGCTAGAGGACCTGTGGTACAATCTTGCTCCTAGCTGGCACAAACTGATATTGGGAGCTGGGCTTTTCTAACATGTCTCTTGCAACCAATACAACTGGCCATTGCAGGCACACCCCAGGCAAATCCCACTTTAGTGTGAGGAGTCTGAGGCACGGACAAGGGATTTCAGGCCCGGAAGTGCTAACTCATCTAGAGACGGGAAAGCAGCCACTGCAAATAGTGCTCTTAAAACTGGCTGCCTACAGTTACTGCGTCCACATGCAGGTGTTATGCCTGCCCAGCAGGGGGAGTCTGAGGAATGGACGGGATCTAATAAGCCCTGGAGCGTGAACTCTCTGGGAGCTGTGGGAAAGGAGAGACACTTTCCCAAAAGTGCAAATCCACAACTCATCGAGCAAGCTAGGACCTTAGAGGCCAGCCTTGAGGTACCTCCCCCAAAGTCCTGGACTGGGACTTTACACCAGATTTGTGGAGAGTGCATACCAGGCCCAAACTGGGGCTAGAAATACAGAGGACCAGCAACCCAGTTCCGGGAGCACGCCCCAACCCAGGGTAGGTCACACCACCCTAGCTCCGATCAACACTGATTCCTGCCCAGCGGCCTCATATAGCCCTACCAATCTACCAGAATCATCCTTCTGTTAATTTGAGTCCCCCATAGCTGTCACAAAAGGTACCCACCACCTCTTACTACTGCTCATTTTTGAGGCACCTCAGCACCTACTTCCACCAAAGCCACACCTACTTCCAAAGTAGGCTAAGGTAGCCATTGCAAGCTTCAGTGGCAATCACCCTGGGAGAGCAGGCAAGACCCTTGATCGCCTGGAATATGGCACCCACCAAAAGCATCATGTAAACAACACCATACCACATCACTCTCAATAAGTAAACAAGAAAGACAAATGTCATCAACAGAATTAACAACACTCATAGATAGAAGAATCTGATATGGACCTGCCACAAAAAGAAATACTTGGAAGGCTGTATGGAGTAGTACAGGAGATGAGGGAAGTAATACAGAGTAAAGATGAAGGCCACAATAGAGTCTATTAAATCCATGATAGAGGGCATGAAGTCCATACACAAAAGGGAAATATAGGAATTGACAGAAGAAGTAGCCAAAGCTTCACACAAGATCACTGACCTCACGAATAAAATACAGGAGGCTGAGAGACGTATCAGTGATCTTGAAGATGATCAAGCAGACCTCAGCAAACAGGAAAGGCAATCAAACAAAATTATAAGAGACTGAAGAAAACTTGAGATCAATGACTGATGCTATGAAAAAGAACAGCAATCGAATTATAAGTCTTCCTGAACAAGATGCATCAAAGAAGTCAACAGCTAAATTAACAAGGGAATTTCTCAAAGAAAACTTCCCCTGCCTAATGAATGAGAATTAGTCAGTCATACAGGAAGCAGATAGGATGCCAAGTAGACTAGACACCAAGAAGAACTCACCAAGGCATATAATATTTAAATTTTCCAACTTCGAGGAAAAAGAGAAAATCCTAAGGACAGTAAGAGAAAGGAAGACGGTCATGTACAATGGCTCTCAGATTAGAATATGTGCAGATCTATCAATAGAAACTATGAAAAGCAGACGAGAGTGGAATAACATCTTCCAGAAGCTAAAAGAAAACAATGCCTCCCCTAGAATTCTCTACCCTGCAAAATTATCTATCAAAATAGAAGGAGAGATATGGGTTTTCCAGGACAAAGAAAAACTTAAAGAATATGTTGTGAGATACCCAACCCTGAGGAAGATCATTAATGAGTCACTATGGCCGGAAGACCATCATCCACCCAGCACAACCAGGAGAACATCATACAGCCCAACTCCATCCAGAAGCCAACAAACTGATACCAACCACGTAGAAAATTTGGCCGCAGGAGAAAAATATGGTAGCAAAGAAGCCCCCAACAAAAACACAGCTCAGCAATAAAAAAAGGTGATAGAAAATAACCCAAATCAAAATCCAAGAGATTCAGCGATGAACCCACAGATTGGGATAATAACCCTAAATGTAAACAGCCTCAATTCCTCCATTAAAATAAAACGCCTCTCAGACTGGCTCAGAAAATACAATCCATCAATCTGTTGCCTGCAGGAAACACATAGTAAGATTGTAGACAAGAATAAACTAAGAATAGAAGGTTGGAGGAGGATATACCAGGCAAATGGTGACTCAAAAAGAGCAGGAGTCTCAAGCCTAATCTCTGGCAAAATTGATCTCAAGGTTCAAACCATATAAAGAGACAAGGAAGGGCACTTTATAATGCTCAAAGGATCACTTCATCAGGAACCTCTGAGCATATTAAACATATATGTGCCAAATGAGAGATCCATGAAATTTGTCAAACAGACTATCCAGACCATGAAGAAAGATATCACAGACTCAACAATTATAGTAGGGGACTATAATACATCACTTTCAGAGAAAGATAGATCATTGTGTAGGAAGCCCAGCAAAGAGGTTTTTGAACTAAACAATACAATTAGGCAACTAGATCTGATAGATATATTTAGAATTTTTCTTCCGAATGCAAAAAATACATGTTTTTTTAAGCCCACATGGCACATTGTTGAAGATAGACCACATGCTGGGTCACAAGTCAAACCTAAGTAAACTGAAACATATAGAGATCATACACACATCCTTCTCTGATCATCATGCCATAAAACTAGAGATCAATGAAAGGACAACCAGGAAAGCTAAGACAAACAGTTGAAGGCTGAATAATGAGCTTCTGGGCATGAATGGATACTGACCCAGATCAGAGGGGAGATCAAAAAATTTCTCAAAGCTAATGAAAATGAAAACACCTCCTATCAAAACCTTTGGGATATGGAAAAAGCAGTCATCAGAGGTAGCTTGGTTACAATAGGTGCATATATAAAAAGGAAGAGAGACTCATGACTGCTACGCTCTCATTAAAACTCAAACACCTAGAAGAGAGTCAACAGAATAATCTCTCCAACAGCAAAAGAAAAGAAATCATAAAAATCAGGGCAGAGTTGAACCAATGGGAAGATGCACAAGAACAAAAGAACAATGCACAAGATCAATACAGCAAAGAGCTGACTCTTTGAAAGGATAATAGAATTGACACACCTTTGGCAAAACTAATCAAAGAAAGGAAAGAACATGCAACAATAGACTGGATGAGGAATGAAACAGGGGTAATCACAACAGATCCTATGAGATTAAAAGGATAATTACAACATACTATGAAAGGCTCTACTCTAATTAGTTCAACAAGGAGGAAGTCATGGACAAATACCTGGAAAAGCAATCTCTCCCCAGATTGTCCCAGATAGAAGTTAAGAACCTAAATAAGGGCCTGAGCCCCGGTGGTGTAGTGGTTTTGCGCGGGACTGCGGCCCACTGGGATGGAGGTTCAATTCCAGCAGTGGGGCTGGGCCTCCTACTCCCACCACGAGAGAGCAGTGATGCCCCCCCCCCCCAAAAAAAAAGAACCTAAATAAACCCATAACAAGAGAAGAAATAGATATGGTTATCAAGAAGCTACCAACAGAAAAAAAACTCCTGGAACAGATGGCTTCACAGGGGAATTGTACAGCGCTTTCAGGGAAGAACTGGCACCGATCCTCCACAAAGTTTTTCAGAGCATAGAAAGGTATGGAAAGTTCCCAATATCCTTCTATGAAGCCAGTATAACTTTGATACAAAACAGGGAAAAGATCCCACAGGAATAGAGAACTACAGATTGATATCTCTGATGAACATAGATGCAAAAATCTTCAACAAGGTATTGGCCAATAGAACACAAAAGCATATAAAACACAGAATCCATCAGGATAAGGTAGGATACATCCCAGGGTTACAGGAATGCTTTAACATCTGCAAATCCATCAGTATTATATACTACATTGATAAGATAAAGCATAAGAACCACATAGTTATATCTACAGATGCAGAGAAAGCATTTGACAACATCCAGCACCCTTTTCTAATTAAGACGCTCAGGAGGATAGGACTGGAAAGGCAGTTTCTCAAGTTAATGCAAGGTATCTATGAAAAGCCAACAGCTAACATCATTGTCAATGGAGAAAAGACTAAATCAAGACCACTGAAAAAGGGGACCAGACAAGGATGCCCCTTTCCCCCACTGTTATTGAATATAGTACTGGAGGGTCTAGCTAATAACATAAGACAACAGAAAGACATCAAAGGTGTCCAACTAGGGGAAGAGGAGATGAAATTACCATTATTTACATATGACATAATCCTGTACATTGAAAATTCCAAACACTCCACATCCGGAGTACTAACAGCGATAGAGGAATATGGAGGAGTGGTAGGGTACAAGATTAACAAACAGAAGTCTAATGGTTTGTTGTATACATCTGACAAGACCATGAAAGAGGAGATCAGGAAAGCAGTACCATTCACAATAGCCAAAATAAATTGAAATATCTAGGGATATATCTAACAAAAAAACACAAAAGACCTGTATAAGAAAAACTATAAACCTACTACAGGAAACCAAAAGCAACCTCCATAAATAGAGAAATATCCCATGCTCATGGATTGGCAGTCTCAAGATAGTAAAGATGGCTATCCTACCCAGGTCACTCTACAAGTTCAATGCGATCCCAATTCAAATACCAATACTCTTCTTTAGAGAACTGGAAAAACTGATCACCAACTTCACATGGAGGGGGAAAAAGCCCAGAATTAGCAGAAATTTCCTCAAGGAGAAGGACACAGTTGGAGGACTTGCTTTACTTGACTTTCACATCTACTACAAAGCCACAGTGGTCAAAACAGCGTGGTACTGGCATAATGACAGATGCACAGACCAATGGGAAAGAATAGAAAACCCAGAAATAAGCCATTAGCTTATAGGCAACAGATTTTCAACAAGGGCCCCACAGCATCAAATGAGACAGTGATGCTCTATTTAACAAGTGGTGCTGGAAACAATGGCAATCAACATGTAGAAAAATGGAACAGGATCTCTACCTCATCCCATACACAAGAACAAACTCAAGGTGGATCAACGATCTGGAAGTAAAACCCCAAACCATCAGGACCATTAGTGAAGGAAAAATCTAAGAACCTTGACCCAAAGAAACACAAAGGCTGAATGCAATAGAGCAGAGAGTACACACATAGTAGATTCTGTAAGTGACAAATGGGACTTACTAAGGATAAAACACCTGTGGGTATCAAAAGACTTAGCCAAGAGGATAGCAAGGGAAGCCACAGCCTGGGAGAGGATTTTTAGCAATGACACAATAGACAAAGGGCTTATCATGAAAATCTACAATACCCTCCTGTCCTGCAAAAAGAGGAAATCAGTTCTCCCTTTGAAGAAATGGGGAAAAGAACTAAGAAGAATTTTCACTAAGGAGGAGTCCCATATGACCAATAAACATATGAGAAAATGCTCCCAATCATTAGCCATCAGAGAAATGCAGATCAAAACAACTATGAGATACCATCTAACACCTTTGAGGTTCGCCCAAATCAGAAAATTGGAGAGCAAAAAACGTTGGCGGGGATATGGCAAAATAGGAACACTTCTACATTGCTTGTGGTCTTGTAGATATGTACAGCTGTTATGGAAAGCAGTCTGGCAATACTTAATGAAAATTGAAATTGAGCTACCTTGTGACCCAGCTATCCCTCTGCTGGGTATATACCCAGAAAAGGTAAGAAATAAACCATGGTCAGTGGTGTGCACACCAGTGTTTATTGCAGCACAATTCACTATCGCAAAAAATTGAAAACAATCTAAATTTCAATTGGTAGATGAGTGGATCAGCAAACTCTGGCACATTCACACAATGAAGTACTATACTTCACTCAAAAGCACTGATGAGCACATGAAACATGTCTTCTCATGGGAAGAGCTGAAGGAATTATGCTAAGCGAAGTGAGTCAATCACAAAAGGAGAAGCACAGCATGGGTCCACTGAGGTAAATGTAACAATAAGGTAGGTATAGAAGATAAGCCCCCTATAACATAACAGTTGGTCAGAGATCCAGGGAAAGGGGAGGAGGTGGAACCGAACTCAGGGATGTATATGTACAGCACAGCAAGGGAGGATGGAGTGGGAAGAGATAAAAAGGAGGTTCGAAAGTAAAAGGATAAAGGAAGGAGCAGGCCACTAACTCACCCAGGCGGAGAGTATGGGTCTTGTCTCCACTGAAGCTGAAGTGGGTGTGCAGATCCTACCACTCAACACCCAACCGTGAGGACAGTGTTGGAAGGAGGCATGAAAAGAGAGAGCTACAGGGCCAGCCATAACCAGAGCCAGACTGATGCCCGCATTGAAAGTGTGCATGGCAGAGAACAGGTGGTGGAAAGTGACCAGCATGCCACACCCACATGTAGACAGGTGGAAATGGAGAAAGAGAAAGAGAGCTGGTCTGGTCCCTGTGCTGGTCTGATCCCTGCCCACAATGCTCAGAGAACTATGCTTCTGTGGGGACCTAAGCCATAGGGGGGACTGGAAAAAAAACAACCAGACTTGTCACACTGTCTCCCTACAGACAACAACAGAGGACATTTCAGGGATCACACAGTGGGGAAGCTTAGGGGTCTGAGTCTCCACAACGGACCAAATCAAGAAGGGAGCACTTCTGGCTGGACAGTCCGGAGGAGAGAACGACTGGACTGATGGTTCCTGGTGCCTGCGGGGGAAGAGGGCTAAGGAGGTGAGCATGGACAGACTCAGGGATGGGGGGAATAACCAGTGGTCCGCAATCAGTGGGGAGAAGGGTTGGGGAGGCCCGGTAGGGACAAAGTAAGTGCAATGCAACAAAGAGGAAGTTCTAAAACTCAAATCAAGGTTGAACCTGACAGTGGGATAGGGGGAAGGCAGAAGGAAATAGAGGAAGGAATGAGAAGGCAAACAGCACTTGTAGAGGTCTAAACACAGGTATCTATATAGTAAATATAATTATATATGCTAAGGTGGGAATAAATTCAGGTACATATAGTTATAGGCTTAGTACTAAGGCAGCAGCTGGACCTTAGGCCCCGACCCAGGCACTCCCTCAATGCAAGAACACTTTGTTCTATGAATCTGGTCATGATGCTCACTGGCCCAATATGATCACTGAAGTAAAATAGATACATAAGCAAATGTGGTGAAGAAAATGAATGGCACTCAGATATTAAAGGATATACAGTCTGAGGTCTCAAAGCCTGAAGATAAACAAACGGTCAACTGGCCAAGAAGTGTCCAAGCCCACACAAAGGAAACACACCAGCCAGCGGCCAAGGGGTATCAAAAGGATCAGACCTCTGCCATCAAACAGGAAAAACCCTCTTTCCTGAGATTATCACTGAGGCCAATGGGGACATGAAAAAGAGTGGTGAAGATGACTGATGGTACCCGGCTATCAAAAGATATAATGCCTGAAGCCTTAAAGGCTTGAGGATGGCCAAACAATGCAACAATGCCTACCATAGAAGAAGCAAACCAGTCTGTGCGACCATGAGGAGTGGAAAGAACCAGGTATCAGGCATCAGAGAACCAAAAACAAAACAAAACATATCATTATGTGCCCACCCTTCCAACATGATCGCTGAAGACAAAAGGGTGCAGAGGGAGACAGACCTGAGAAAACTGATGGCAACCAGCTACCAAATGGTAACGTAGCTGGGATCTTAAAGGTTTGAAGGTGAACAAGTGGCCACCCAGTGTAGAAACAGCAAAGCCCACAGTAAAGAAGCACACTGGCCTGTGTGATCCTGAGGAGTCAAAGAGAGCAGATATCAAACATCAAAGAACAAGAATCAAATCAATAAGACTTAGGGGAGAGCAGGGTGGGGACCAAAGGCCTGCTTGTGGGCAATTGGACACCCCCTTACAGGAGAGTCATGGGGAGGAGATGGGTCAGTCAAGGGGCTGTGAGGTAGCAATGAAGCATAAAACTTTCCTTTATTTCCTGAAGACTTCCTCCCCCCACCATCATGGCTCCAACTCTGCCCTGCAGTTCCAATTGGACTGGAGGAGGTACACTGGCAGAGATGGGAGCTGGAAACACAGGGAACCCGCGGCCGATGAACCCCTCGGGGTCAGTGGTGGGAGTGGAGTTGCCGGATGGGTGGAGGGAGGGTGGGGTGGAGAAAGGAAGTCAGCTGTGGGGATCTGCAGACTGTCTCCTATCTGAAGGATGGACGTAGGGAGGAGTGGGCAGGGGGAGGTGCCGGGCAGTGTAAGATATGACAAAACAACGATTGCAGAGTAATGAGGACTGGGGGGAAGGAGGGAAAAGGATGAAGGGGGAAGTAAGAGCAGCTCATATCAAGGGCCCAAGTAGAAAGGCGGATATTTGGAGAATGTTGACAAGGGCAGACATGTGGAGGTGCTTGGCACAGTATAAATAACTATGTATTGAACTATGTATGATGAAAAGTGATGCAATAAAATGATTAAATAAAAAAATTACAACCAATTGGCAGTATCTCTATACATTCTGGATTCCCTGTGCTGTGGACTCTTATCTGGAGCAGTGCGCATGCTCTGGTCTAAATCAATTTGTAAGATAGAATTGAGATCATGATAGTGGAGGAGAGGAAGCACCAAAGAGCCAAAGAAAAGTTATTTGTTTCATTGGTGCTTTACTGTACCCTGACTGGTGCAGCTCTTCCTTTTGACCCCTCTGTAAGAGGATTTCCAATTGCCTACAAATGGGTATTGGGTCTCCACTCCATGCCTCACTCCACCCCCAGGCCCCCATTCATCTTGGATATAGTTTTATTCTGGGTCTTAGATGCCTGATACCTGATCCTATTGACACCTCATGATCACACAGGCTGGAGTATTTCTTCCATGTGAACTTTGTTGCTTCTCATCTAGATGGCTGCTTGTTAAACTTCAAGCCTTTAAGACCTCAGACACTAGCTTTTGAAAGCCAGGCACCCTTATCTTTCTTCACCACATTTGCTTATTCACCCATTTTGTTTTCAGGATTCAATTGAGTCAGGAGGTGAGCATCACAGAATTCTGGATTGTTAGAACAAATTGTTCTTGTATTAAGCGAGTACTTGAGTCGAAGCCCAGTGTCCACCTGCAATCTTAATTCTTAACATATGGGTATGAGTACATTGTTCTATTCCCCTCTTATTATAGATGCATTTACATATGTACATGCCTGTATTTAGGTCTCTATAAATGTCTTTTACCCCCTGGTTCTTTCCTCTATTTCCTTTTTACTTCCCTCTTGTCCCATCATGTTCGACTTTCATTCAGGTTTAGTAATTCCTTGCTGCTACATTGCCCTTGATTGACACCCACCAGGCATCCTACAACCTCCTTTCAATTGATTTTAGTTCACATGTTCTGTTGTCTTTGGGTTGGCTATGGCACACCCACCCCCTTCTCACCTTCCTTTCTCCCACCTCCATTTCTCCCATATCCCCCTGGAACCATTGGTCTGATTCTTTTCATCTCCAAACTATCCCTCCTAGCTTATCTAGATAAACTTGCAGATACATTAATAAGTGCAAACACCCGAGCAAGCCAAATAAAACAACATAGGAAGTCAAAAACAATAAAACAATAAGGACCAAAACCAAAAACAAAATAACAAAAATAATTGACAAAAATGGAAAAGTCTATAAATAGTTCAAGGTCTCTGTGTTGACCTTTACGGGTGTTTTCCAGTTGAATCTGATGGGGTGCCACACTCTGTCTCCAAAGTCTATTTTTAGTATTCCCTGGGGATTTCATCCCTCTGCTCCCTTTGATGCTCTGCCGCCTGCCCTCAGAGTCTTGCCCCAGCATGCTGGGAAGACCAGGCACTAATCCTGAATGTTATCTCCAGTGCTGTCCCCCACAGCATCATAGTTCAGTGAGAGGCACAATGTTCCATGGCGGGGCCAACCCTACGGTCTTTCCCATGTGTTGTCTGCTCTGAGTAGGAACATCATCCTCGAGGGCTGGTGGGCCAGGAAGTTCTCTCCTCCTTCTTCAGCCTTTTTTTGTTTTTCCAGTGGCTTGTGCTCTAATCTGAGGCTCCCCTCTCCCCAAGCTGTAGCCACAGTGATGTCTTCTGAAGTGCATTCTTCTGATGGGCGGGGGTGGGAGGAGTGGTTGTCCACATAGTTGGAGTTGGATTCAGTCCTGAAGACCTTTCTATTGGTTCCCTGCCACATGCCAGTATGCCATCTTTACCTCTTGGCACACTGGGCTGAAACCTGGTGTCTCTCTCCCTCTCCTCAGTGGACTCATGTTGTGCTTATCCTTTTGCCCTTAGCTTACTTCATTTACTATGATTTTCTCCGGTTCTTTCCATGGGGCAGTATTCTTCATTGCTGCTTTTTAGGAATGCGTAGTACTCTATTGCGTGTATGTACCAGAGTTTTATGATGCATTTGTCTATTGTTGAAAATTTGAGCTGTTTCCAACTCCTTGAAATCATACACAATTATTTTGTAGATGTTCTAGAGTTCTCTATATATTTATTTTTGACAAATGGGACCTCGAGGACAGACATGATCTCAGCAGCCAGGTCTGAATAGATTGAGGGAGAAGAAGAAGAGTAAATATATTCTTACAAATATATTCTGTGAAGGAAACAAGAAGCACAAAACATACACACATGCACAAAAAAACCATGGGTAATAACTAAGATATTAATGATCAGGATCTGAATAAATGTCCCAAATCTGCTATCATCAATACTTATAGGACAAGATCTCCAGGAGTAAATAGTGCTATATTTTTTCATTGACCATTGACATAAATAATAATATTTCTAAGGTCTCTCAAGGAAATAGATCTTTATTACATGTGCTACAAATAGTTCCTATTTCAGAATCATAATTTCCATAGCTCTTTTCTATACATTTCATTCTAATAATGTCTCTGTAAAATGACTAGATTCTCACCTGTACAATCCAATGGTACAGGTGAGAAAATTGAGATGAAACACATTTAAATGACTTGCTCATATTTATTTATTTCTTTAATTCCTGCCTCTCCATCAGTACAATAAAATTATTTTCTTGGTTTAAAATTTGCTAGGTTATAGTAGTTGAATCTGTCCATCAAAAAGAGAGGATTTTTTTGTCTAGTTTGAGAGTCTTTATTTTTGTATAGTAACAAATTCTCCCACCATTATATGGATTGATTGTGTGGGAACACGGGAAACAGAAACTAACAATGAGACAGTGCTATTATACCAAAAATCAAACTCATGTTGATTTGATTTAGATTTACAGCAACCCAATAGGACAGTAGAGTACTGCTCCTGAGGGTTTCTGAGTCTGTAACTCTTTATACAATAACAAGTTTTATCTTCCACTCAAGGAACTGCTCGTGTTTTTGAACTGCTAAACTGTGTTTATCAGTCCAATTCATTACCACTATGCCTCTAGGGCTCCATAGCTCTAATTTCTTGGAAGCACGGGAGGGGGCAAACTGGTGGTTCAGAGGTAAAATTATCTTCAATGTAGGAAATGTTCCCCAACTCTGGTGCAATAGTGGGCTACACCTCAGACTATGAATCATAAGATCAGAATCCTTCAACTACTTTGCTACAGAAAGATGGGGCTGTCTACTCTTTTGAAGATTCAATGTCTCAGAAACCCAAAGGGGAAATTGCACTCTCTTTTATATGCTTGCTGTGAGATGGAATTGGCTCAATAAAAATGAATTTTATTTTCTTTTGGGGAGTAGTAGGAAACAGGTTCAATACTTGACCAATCAATGTACCATACACACACACACACACACACATACACACACATATATGTGTGTGTGTGGTACATTGATTGGTCAAGTATATATATATATATATATATATATATATATATATACTCCACCCCCATAACACTAGAGGCATGTGTATTGCTCTGATACTCAACAAGTCTCACCAGTTTCTAAACAAAAATGAAATATGAAAAGTCAAACCAACTCAAACTCATTGTCATCGGGGTGATTCCAGTTCATAGCTACAAGACACAGTCGGGCTAATCATCAAGATTTTCATGCTTGTAAACCTTTATGGGACTAGAAAGTCTCATCTTGTTCCTGTGAAATAGCTGCTGGTTTTCTACTGCTGACTTTGAGATGAGGAGTACAACCCATAATCCATTATGCCGCCAGAGCTCCTTGATTAAGAAGAAAGGGCCCGTACGTTACTTTGTAAAAATCACTCAATGAAAACCCCATATATCACAATGGTCAGTTGACGATCCTGGAAATTAACTTGTGCACGAGGCTACCAAGAGCCCAGGGACTTCATGGAAACTACTAGCAGCAACATTTTCTTTACAGCTCAGAATTCCAGAAATATCCCCTTCTGTTCCCATACAATAATATGCTCTATTTCAATTTGAGGGAGTGGGTACAGAAATATTGTGAACATAGAGACATTCAACTAGTAGCTTTGGGATAGAACCAAACGTAGAGTTTTAGCCAGATAACAAGAGTTGATGCTAGCAGCAATGACCGATTTACCTGCAGTTCTATTGTAGAAAACAAAAAAGTCTGAAACTGTAATACAAATAACCTCATACATCAAGTGACCATGTTTGAGAAAGTAGGAAACTTATAAATGAACGACATCTCCAGTTTAAGAGAAGCATTTTTAGCTTTAATGACTGATACAACTAGAAATATTGGCCTGAAGTCAGAAGCAGTGTTTGATGAAGACGAAGATTTGAGGATCATCCATATCAAGTGGACAAGTGATATATTCAATTCATTTTTGTCTCTGAGGGAATATTCACATCTAGCTCAGGAAACCATAAAAGAAACTCACTTGCCTGTGCGATCATGAGGTGCTGAAACAATCAGGCATCAAAGAACAAAAGTCAAAATCAATGGACCAATTAACTCTCGATATCGCTGAAGACAAATGGATACAGAGGCAAACAGAGTAGAAGAAATGATGGTGCCCAGCTACCAAATGATTGAATGTCCAGAGGCTCAAAAACTTGAAGATAACCGAGTGGCCATTCAGCACGGAGACAGCAAAGTCCACATGGAAGAAGCACACCAGCATGTGTGATCAAGAGGGGCCAAAGGGGGCAGGTATCGAGAATCAAAGAACAGGAATCACTTCATTATGAGTGAGGGGAAGAGCAGGGTGGGGACCTAAGGCCCACTGGTGTGTAATTGGTCACCCCTTTACAGGGGAGTCACAGGGAGGAGATAGATTAGTCAAGGTGTAGTCGGGCAGTGATGCATACAAGTTTCCTCTAGTTCCTGAGGTCTTTCTCCCCCACAACCATCATGGTCCCAACTCTATCTTGCAAATCCAGATGGACTAGAGAAGGTACACTAGTGGAGAGGGGAGCTGGAGACAGGGGGAATCACGATGGATGAGCCCTTTTGGGCCAGTGGTTAGATTGGAACTACTGGATGGGTGAAGAGAAGGTGGTGTAGAGAGACGGAACCAACTGCAAGGATCTACATATGACCTCCTGTCTGGAGGACAGGCATCAGGGGAGTGGGCTGAGGGAGGTGTCGGGCAGGGTAAGATATGACAGGACAATAATCATTTATAAAGTATTGAGGGTTGATGGTGGAGGGAGAGCAGGGGAAGAGGGGAGGGGTTGGAAAAGCCAATACCAAGGGCTCAAGGGAAAAGGCGGATATTTGGAGAATGATGATGCAGCGGATGTACGAAGTGCTTGGCACAGTATGCTTATTTATGTATTGGAAAAACAATGTACAAGTCCTTAACAAAATGATTTTTAATTAAGAAAAAGAAAAGAAATAAAGGTGAAATGTGGATTGATGACAAATCTTGTTCTGGACATCCGTCATCCTCCTGAAAAGAGAAAACTATGGGTTCTTAGTATATTTGAAGTTAGTTCTACCAGGTTAGACTGTTAATCAAGCTTCATAAGATATTTACATAATCTTATATAACCATGTACAACAAACAAGGCCTCATTTGTGACTGATAGGGGACTTGTTTTGCCACCACAACAATGCACCTGCCCATACCATCTCAATGCACCAGTTTTAAGCAAATACATCATACCTCTCTTGCCCCATGCACCTTCACCTGACCTCACTCTGTGCAACTTCTTTTTGCTTCTATAAACGAAGAGGAACATGAAGGAATAGCAATTTAACTGTGTAGAAGAGGTGAAAGAAACATTGAGGAAAGTGCTGTCAGCCATGCAAACAAATGAGTTTGAAAAATGTTTCCAAGAATAGAATTGCAAAGTTCATAAAGGCATTAAGTGCAATGGATATTTCTTTAAAGTGAATAAGGTTATTTTATAAAATAAATAAATAAATAAATACCTAGCTTTGAAAAAATGTTTTCCATTTTTGGAGGGTACCCCCACATATATGTACACATATATAGATACACATAGGGACCTTATTGACATAGTGGTTATGAATGGGGCTTTTAGAATCCACCAGGTAGTTCTGCGAGACAAATACGAGGCTTTCTACCCCCATAAAAAGTTAAGAATCTTAGAAAGAGTCTCATACAGGCAGGTGTGTCCTGTCCTTTTGAGTCACTATGATGCAGAATGGACTTGATGGTAGTGCTTGGCTTTATAGATATACCTATACATGTAAAACCACATATTTATATCCCATGTTCATGTGGATAAACAATGAAAGTGTTGCCATTTCTTCCATTTAGGTCTATACATTCTATAGGTGAAGTTTCCTTGTCTCTCACCTTTTCATCCACCTCTCTGTCAGTTTGTTTTACTGCAATGGCTTGTGTGTTGCTATGATACTGTACACTGTCACTGTCACTTCAAATGCCAGCAGACTCCCCCAAAGTGATCAGGTCTCAGTGCAGCTTATAGACTGTGAAGAAGGACTTAGTTGTCCACTTCAGAGGAAGTCATCACCAAAATTCTATGCATAGCTTCAAAATACTGTCAGATACTGAAGCCCTAGTGGATGGAAGCAGAACATTGTGGAAGACAGTACATGAGAAGGGACCTCATGGTTGGAAAGAACTTGAAATGTGACAAACAGGAGCTGTTTTCTCAAAGTAGAGTTGAACATGTTGACGGAGTAAAGTCTGTAGGAGTGGAAAGATTTGGGGATCTTCATTGGCTGATGGGGTACAACTCAAAATGAGCAGAAACAGCTAGGTGGTCCTAGGCAAGTCCAACTACTGGCCCTTCAGTGATGCCAAAATATTATTTTTACACTGGAGCACCCACACATTCAGCTGAATAACTGTTACGCATCCTATAAAACAGTCCACACATCTCTAGACTCAGGGATGGTTTCTTGCTGTTTTTCCTTTGAGCTTTGCTTTGATGTTTCTGGGATGCTTTCTGCATATTGGGTGCCTCTGAACTTACCATACTACTCTAAAACATGCTTATATACTTCTTTTAGCCATAGAAGATGGTCATTTTCAAAGCAGGATTCATTTGATGTGTGTGTTTCTGTCTTGACTAATGATGGACGATGCTAAATAAATGTTTGCTAAATGATGACTAAAAGGCTGAATGAATTCACGTTGGGAGGAAAAACATTGCTGCTTTACAAAATAAAGAATGAACATACATATTAAATGAAAACTTCACGCTTGATTGAATACTATAACCCACAAAGTGAACATTTTTTAGATTTACTAATTTGTCCTGGAAAATGAAAATACAAATTATTTGTTGGGCTAGTCACTATATCCTGTTTCCTAATATGCTGTGAGTTTTCTAAATGGTGTTAGTGAAGACAATACTCATGGATATAAAGATTTCATTCTAATTTCATTAATCCAAAGTTAAGCATATAAGACTAATTGGATCAGACCATGTCTCTTGCTTGGCTATTTTTGAACTGAGCTAATATTGAACCCCTGAACCCTATTCCTCTCAATTTTGCACACAGACATACATATTCTGAGTAATCCACACATAGTCTTGGAACCTCAAATTAAAATTTTTAATAAAATTATAGTGTGGTGGTTGATTTCAA
The DNA here is from genome assembly GCA_004026705.1 of Nesogale talazaci. Taxonomy (NCBI): domain Eukaryota; kingdom Metazoa; phylum Chordata; class Mammalia; order Afrosoricida; family Tenrecidae; genus Nesogale; species Nesogale talazaci. The sequence goes on from PVJH01016391.1 coordinate 46,595, forward strand.
ATCCCAATTCATTTATTTATACAAGATTATATACATAGTAAAATTCAGTATTTTTACCTTGGTCTTTGTTTTAATTGAACCTAACAAGTGAATTTATTAGCTTTTATTAACTTTTTTATTCTTTTGGAAATTTGTAATAAACATTTCTCTTTCAATTCTATGGCCTATCGCTCCCTTTTCAGAAACTAAAAATGACTCAGAACACCCCGTGCAATTGAAAGTTTTTGTACTATATCCTATAATCTAGCATAACGTGTAGTATCTGCTTTTGATTCCCCCCTTAATCATTCCAGTACCCTCTTTCAGGAAGCAGTATTGCCTACTTTGGAAAACATAATATCCTTAGAACATGAACATCAATGAAATGATTCTATTCAAGAGATGTTCAGCATATTATTTTCTTTAATCAACAAAAAAAGACTCTTCTAAATGTCCAAAAATGGTAACATAGTTATGAAAAGTATGGCATACACATCATAAATCGTCAAACTCTGGTTTATTTTCTTGTCTCCCTTTCCCAGCCATCCTTTACTGGTTGTGACTTTTTTATTGTCTGTCAGCCTTTAGAAGCAGGTTTCATGATTTCATCACACTAATTATCCTCACACTTATCTGCTCTTCCTGTCCATTATGAAGGAATTAATGTTCAAGGCTCAGCTTTTCAATTTTACTTTTTATCTCTTTTGAATTCCATTTTATTAAAGAAATTTCTATTCCACTCCATTAGATAATTCTCCTCATTTTAGTTTCATAAAAAGAAACAAACACAGAAAAATATTTCTTTTTACTGCCCTAATTATCTTCATCCCTAAGTTAAATTTCATAAGTATAAATTGTAAATGCTGCCTTCACTTCCTCAGCTCTCATGCTTTCTTTCAAAGATAACAATATGGTGTCAGAAAGGGAAATTGATAGCATGTATCATAGGTTGATATTGGTCTTTTTCTTATTCATAAAACAAAAAATTCACTTTAAAGAAATCTCAGACTAGAAGTAATTAATTTGCTATTGGCTTTTCTTTAACCCAAAACTTAAAATTGTTTCTCACTTGAAGCCAGGCTCTCTAGATTTAGAATTTTTAATCTGTGCCTGGGTGTAGGGTCAGAGACTATCATGTAACCAGATATCTATTGAGCTCACTAAAAGGGGGAAGGCAGGGTTCAATAAATCATGGTAAGATTAGCTGATGGTGGATCTTCTATATTTCTCCCTATTTATCTCTTTTTAAGCCTCATCATACCTAGCATTCTCAAGCTGTTTGCTCTTTCTAGAATTAAACATTCTCCCTAAAAACAAGTTACAAATGTCAGACTATGGTCAACTTCTACTTGTCCAATTTATGATTTGAATGTGTTTTCTCATGACCTACAAAGTGAAACAGGAACAGACTAGAAATTTTATAATTTGGGTGATGTGTCACAGTAAAAAATAAATCAGGTAGAAATGGAAAAAAAAATCAGGTAAAATCTCTGAAATGGGAAACAAAGAAGATGTGTATTGAATCCATTTAGAAGCCTAACATGTGAAACTGCATTAACAGCAGGGTGGAGGAGAGCCACATAGGGTGAAAGCAGTGCAGTCTATAAACATCTTTGAACAATATACCTCTGTCTTTAAGCAGAATGCTGACCTTGAAGTCATTACTTTAATATCATATACATTTGCCCATTCTCTGAGGTAAATGACTAATCCCTGTACTAAAAACAAATAAAATTATAGTTACTGAGCCAATTCTTACACGTGGTAACGCTCTAAGACAGGGTAGATCTGTCCTTAGGGGTTTCCAAGACTGCAATTGTTTATGGGAGTAGAAAACCTCACCTTTTTTCTATGTAGCAGATGGTAGTTTTGAACCGCTAACCTTAAGGCTAGCATTACCAACTACATCACCAGGATTAACCTCTACTCATAACAAAGTCTTCAACTTCACTTATTATATCTGTTTTAAAATCATTGAAAGGAGACTGAGTCCCAGTGGCATAGTGGTTGTACGCAGGACTGTGGCCCACTGGGTTGGAGGTTCAAACCCAGCAGCATTCTCCAAGAACAAGGCTGGGCCTCCTACTCCCACCACCAGGGGGCAGTGATGCCCCACCCAAAAAAAATCATTGGAAGGTTTCAAGTCTTTTCTGGTACTAATACAGTGTTTCTAAAACTGTACATTTTTAATGGAGCAGATAGCTTCATCCTGCTCTCAAGGATCTGATGAGGAATTTGAGAAGCCAATGCTGAACAGTTACGTGCAAGGCTTACCCAACAGCATCTAATATTAAGCTTAATAAGAACTTTATGCACCTCTTCAGGCTGGGCTACAAATTCGTAGAGATGCAAAAAAAGTAGCTGATTTGTAATTTGGAGACTCCCTGTAACTTCTCAAATAAATATTGGCTTCAGAGTTTTTTAATTTAACCAAAATTGTAACCTACAAACAGGAGACCAGGTGGCATAGCAGCCAAAAGTCGGGCTGCAATTTGCAAGATCAACAGTTCAAAATTTTCAGTAGGAAGAGGAGAGTTTTTACTCCTGTAAAGAGTTACAGTCTTGAAAACTAACAAGGCAGTTCTACCTGTCCTATCAAATTACTATGACTCACCATTGACTAGATGGCAGTGAGTTTGGGGCATTTATGGTGGGTGTTGGTAGGAGAAGTGATGAATGTCAACAAGGGCAGCAGGGTTGACACTGTAGCTAAATACAATGAAGAATGTTCAGCCTTTAATGTATTGGATTTCTCATTTCACCCACTCTATTTTAGGGATCAACAGATTCTGTCCTTCACATGCTTTATAAATAATGTTGGGATAAAGCCCATTCATTCATTTATGTACTGTCTACGACTGCTTTCATGCTATAATGTCAAAGTAGACTCTTCTTGAACCAATCTCTTCCATTAGCTTCTGGACAACAATATCCCTGTTCCCCTCCCCTTTACCCCCCCCACACACACACACACACAAGTCTAACTTCTCTTTAATCTCCTTGTTATCTGATCCATCTTCTTTTTATGTTGGAGTACCAAAAACTTAATTCTGAGTTCTCTTCTCTTTCCACTACACTCTCCCTCATCTATATAGTTAGCTAAAATGGTAATTCTTAGGTTAACCATTCACAAGTGTCTGTTTTTCATTCAGATTTCTCCTCTGTATGTCACTATCTGTGATTTTTGCTGTTGCCATTACAGTAGCCTCATTTGAAGAGAGTAGAGCTGCCAATAGACAAGCATTGAACTGTGGGTGCCACCAATAGATTTCTTCCAGAGTCCTCTGTTCCTCTAGCATGTAGGGCATATCCATAATGCATCCCTGGTGCCACTATGGGATAAGTATTGTGCCAAAAACTTTAAGGTCGCCAGTTTAGAACTACCATAATATCTACAGGAGAAAGATGAGGCTGTCTGTCTGCTTCCAGAAAGATTTACAAAACCTCAGAATGCCTGAATAGGTTAAACTCTCTGCCAACCGGAATTGACTCTGTGGTTGTGGGTATGATGATTTTGATAAGGAAACCTGGTCCTAAGTTGATAGAGCAACTCTGTAGAGAACTACTCGCTCATGCCTGAAACCTGGGATTCATAAATATCTTCTTCCTCAAGTCAATGCTATCAATTCTATTGTCAGGGTACATTTTGAAATTCCTCCCCACCTCATTTTATATCATTTTACAAATTACTATCATTTCTCTACTAAATGGATACCCTGGTCTAGCCTCTATTCAAAAAATGCACGTGAAGCTATTACCCATGTTTTTCACTGCAGGAGTCTGCATGGTTGTACATTGCTCCATACTGCCTCTTTCATATGATAGTCTTCTATCTGCCAGTATTGTGCCACCCACTCTGCCTCCTTTAAGAGCACGTAAGTCACCAAATTAATTTCTGTTTATATATATATATATTCATTCATCTCTTCAATTCAGATATCTAATTCTTATGCATTCAAGTCTCAGCTCAAATGTCAATTCATCAGAGGGGTTTTCTTTACCCTCCAATGGAAATCAGGCCCTTTATCTTGACATTTTCATCATGGAGCATCAGGGACAACATCCACAAAGAGAGGTTTTCAAGACTTATTAGATTTCT